>JBAMBK010001993.1:0-96149 GCA_037043435.1 Drosophila suboccidentalis | reverse complement strand
ATTCAATATTTTATTCTATTAGTTAAGAAATAAACATGTCAAATTTGTTGCTTGTTTAAATGCGTAATACAGTTTTATGTATTTGTTACTTGTAGTGCATAAATTGAATACAGGAAGTGGATTTAGTTAAGCTGTCAGTGCACTTAATTACCATTTGAAATGTTGTTGTTTTTTAGCTGTGACTTCGGACGGGGCTTTAAGCCCATTGTAAGTCAAGGCTTAATAGCAGATTTGTCTGCACCTAAATTAATATTTAATGTAAATTCTATAAGGGAATAAGAGGGGAGCAGAGATCGGAAACTGTTATCGTTATCGATTGTATCGCACTCCTGCAGAGGCAATAATGCTTGCTTGTTATGATTATTGCCACCAGAGTGTGCCACATTATGGCCACAATATAATTAACCACTAAGTAAAAAGAGAAAATGGAAATGAATTTAGTCAAAGGTTGCAGGTGAAACTCATTAACTAAGCACAGGCAATAATCTAATAATTAAACGTGAATTAAAGCATTTTGAATAATTTAACATTTAGCCATGGAATCTGAGGTAGCGACAACAACACCATCAAATTGAGGTGTAATTGAGAAACTGTGGTTGAAATTTTGCGGGTTCCGCGTTGGCGTTAATTGGAAGTAACAAAGTGGTAAATAGAGGAAAGTTAGTGTAGGGGTATTCAAGATTCAAGGTGTTAGGTGTTAGGTAAGGGAGTGAGCCTTGAGCTTGTCATCTTTAGAAATTTGATATCTGAAATGAAATTCAAGTATCAAAGCAAACACAAACTTCTGAAAACAGTTAAGCACTTTGCACAAATTATAGTTGGTGGTAAGTTAGAAGAATTGGAGATGGGAATTGTCTTACAGATTTTGCATTCTGTTAACAGCGTTGATAAACTCTTTTTTCTATCTGGGAACTCCTCCGATCTGTCCGAGAGATCAGCTGTCTTTGGCAAGCCTCCATTCTCATTATATTGGATACTGTTCGATTTGAAGTCTCTGCGCGATATGCTGGGCACCCTGTACTTTGTGCTCTATGAGTTCCTCAAGTTCGTTTGCCCATTGCGAATCTTCCACGACATCGAGGAAATGGAACCACAGCGGGATTTAACTGGAGACATCTGGTATGAGATATGACATCATTGCTAATTGATTGATGATGCGAACAGAGATTCCAATAAAGACTTGACTTGATTCCTTAGTTGCCAGGCAACTTGAGCCTGATTCACTTTTTCTTTTCGCTCAATTGTCACATAATTTTCGCATAAATTATCAAATAATTTAAAGCCCTCCCCCTCTTGACTACCAGGCAACACGACAATTGCTTAGGTAACCAGCGCAATAAGCATCAAATGAAATTTATTGCCTCGGCTTATGCTCGAGTATCTGGCCAAGTTAACAGGGCCAGTTAACTGGGAGACTGGTAGAGGACTTACTATGAGCCGGGCTGAAAGGCAATTGAGTGGCGTTGAGTTGGCTGTAATTGCGTATTAAAATTATACACCAGGGACCATTTGTTTAATGAAATGTTGCGATGTCTCTAAGCTAATTAGCTTGTTCTAGTCGACAAATTCGCATTTATGCAAAATAATATCCCCACACTGATAGTTCACCGTAATATAATGATGTTTATGATGCTGATGATGATGATGACAAGGCGGTTGGTTGAGATTGTTTCATTCGCCACATGATTACACATAAGTACTAGTTCATAAGTGGAGAATGTGTCGAGCGGGGAAAAGATTGCTACACGAAGTACAGCTAAATGCAATTAATTTATCGACAGAAATATCACAAAATGATTGAAGATATTTATACATGAATTTAATTTTAAATAAATAAATCGCAGCTCTAATTGCTTTGGCATAATTCAGATTCTTCGGAAGGCGAAAGTGAAATAAAAACTAAGAATATAAAAGAAAAATTAGGAAACCAGAATTATAAAATTTGTAATTAAGAAGAATTAAGAAAAAAATCCAAAATTAATGCCACAAGAGACTTTAAATTTTTAAATTTTTGAAAAACAAAAAATTGCATTTTGGCCAAAATGACATTCCGCTATGAAATCGAATCAGTTTTGCCAAAGTTTTAAGACTTTGAAATTTATTTGATTTTCGACCTAGAAACTTACAAAACAAAATTTACTCGTGTATTTTGTATCTAGTATAATGTTTTTCCTAGATATATTTTTAGGAAAGCTCGATGTGTTGGTTTTATTTGGAGAAATCGACAACTCGATTAATTTTTTGTAAATTCTAAAAATTTCGATATTACACCCCAAAAAATTCAGAATTCGTGTGAATGTAGGAGCTGTGTGCTCTTTAGCATAATTCAGTTGCTCTTCTGTACCCTTTTCCGGCCAAAACTCAATCGTCAGTCATCAGTCGTCAATCGTTTGTCCTCAAAGGCAATTTATTTTGTTTGTCGCATGCTGATTCCTTCATTCAACCTTCCGCAAACTTCCCACTCTCATCTTTTAGCAAGTTTTTGGAGCAGATAACGTGTCCTTGACGTGCTTTCATTTTTTCCTTTTTCTTTTTTGATCCCGAATTGACACAATTTGACTTTTGGCATCGAACATGGAGTGAACTTTGAACTAATCTATTTGTGTTTGTTTAACTTTGCAACGATTAACTCGACGTTGTCGTGAGTTCATGTTTTGTTGTCCTTCAGCGTGTTTCTTCTCTTGTGTGTTGCGTCATGTCAGCCTGTCATTGCTTCTTTCTCTCTTTCTCCCGTTCTCCCTTTTATTCCGCATGAGTTTTCGCATAGGTGACGTGGATAACTTTGACAGACAGTGAAAGCGAAGACATCCCAATCTTAATGTTGCTTTTCCTGCGTGTATCTTTGCCAATTATAAGATGAATTAGCCAAAGAACTATTTATACTTATACATCAGATCAGATAATAACTTCTACTTGCCTGGACACCGCTCCAATTCCCATTCCAAATCCAATTCCGATTCCGATTCCAAGCAGTGCTTTAATTAATACGCCTGACTGAACGCATTCCTTCAATTTTCCCTCTAATTTTCCCTCTCTCCTCACTTTGTGTGTCTGTCGAGTCGAGTCGAGTTGAGTTAAGCAACTGATTGCCAGATTTGTTAATTATGCTCGTTATAATTAATGCTTAAGCTCCATGTATATATACATACATATTTAGATATCTACCTAACCTCACTCCTGCTAATTGTCAATAAATTTGCGTGCTCAAAATATAATTCTGAAGTCCTTCTCCCTGTCATGCTGGCTGTCAGTTGTGCTAAATGCGAAATGCCAAATGCTAAATGCTTAAATGAAATCTAATCACGTTCTAATTTCAGTTAAGTTTGACAGCAAATTTTGTGAGAACTGTCGTCGTCCCCCTTTTGGCCTTGGCCCGCATCCCGTTCGAGTTCCCTTTTAGCCTTCCCTATCTGTCGCTTGCCTTGTATTTCATTTCCGGCATTTAACTGTAGAACTGTTTAGTCTATTCTCTTTACCCTCCTTCTCTTTTTTTGCGCTTGGCCAGCAGCCAAGCAGAGAAAATTTGCATTCATTGAAGGGATCGTTGGGTTGAACTTTAAGTGCAAGTCTTGTCCTTCCCCTTCGAGTGTCTGATAACTTTGGATTTATTTCGCAAAATAAAACTATTTAGTTTATAAATTAGCCAACTGCTTTTCAAAAATCCAGTTAATTAGCGAAAGTTTTATGCAAACAAACAACAAGGGGAATAACTCTCCCTCTGCAATAAGTAAATACTTGCAAATTAAGCCAAATTAGCCAAGTTGGGAACAGGAGTCCTCAGGATAACTCGTAATTGACACTGAAATATCATCGTCAGCTCCTTAATGGCAATTGCTGCATAAATGCGGATAATAAATGCAATTTATCGGCTATTTTTTTTTTTCTTGTTTTTGGCACATTGCTTATTGATTATTTTTACTAATTTATGTGCTAATAAAATTGTCAATTTGTATGCGTGCTTGCACAGAGGGGGAGGGCGTTAATGGAGGCGTGGCTGACAGTACCATTAGACGTAAGTGTCTGGCTGCTTAAGTGTCTCCTGGTCGAGGCTCTCTCGAGTTCTTTGGCATCGCACAGAGGGCACAATGCCAACGGCGCTTACAAATTGTCGCTGCAGGACATTGCTGGTAATGATGGTACCTTCCTCTCCTTTTCTTTCTCTCTCTTATCCCATCTCTCTCTCTCTCTACAAATTTTGGTAGCCAGCGAAGCGTTGGCCATTGGCCATTGACTTTGGGCTTAAAGTCTGTGCAGATTTTTATGCCGCATTCAAGTTTAAACACAGCCTTCAGGATTTTTGCTGGCAGCTTGGACAATTTCATTTAAACGAATTTGCAGCTATTACGCACTGCTTTTCAATGAAGCTTAAATTTAACTGAGATAATGAATAATAATATAAATAACCACATATCATTAATTCAAATAATCTCAGGAAATTTAAAAACTATTTGGAGTTATCTTTTAAACAAAGTAAGGGAAAACTTGCGGGACTCTATTAAACTTTTGGTTACTCTTTAAACTCGAGTATATGGTTGGCAATTTCAGTATATACTCTTTGGCTTAATCCTTGTTAACTCGCCTGCTTGGTGGCAACCCTAGTAGAAGTTTGTGCCACAGCCAGGCAACCCTCGCATAAAGAACATTTTAGCACTGTTTTGCCCTCCCTCTCTTTTAACTCAAAGCACCCATTTCCACTTAGCCAACCTTTTGGCTGCAATAACAACAGCAACAAGACGGGACTTTTACGCCATTTTGTATTGGGGGTAAACGAGAAAGAAGAAGACGAGGAAGAGGAAGAACAGCCACTTGACGATGAAGACATTTTTCTTGCTAAAAAATTGTATTTACAACATCATTTGCGCTTAAATATGCGCTCACTGAAAGTGAAGGGGGTGATAAAATGGGGGTAAAAGTGGAGAAAGGGGGAAAGGGGATAAAGGGGCGTGAAAGTGGCCAGATATGGCGGACGGAGGCACCTTAAAGCCCATTGAAAGTGCGGCCACTCAAGTGCCACTTCTTTTATACATAGAACCAACTTGAGGCCCCTTCCATGGAACACAAATTTAATGCCGCTTTATGGTTACTTTAGTGGTCAATGCAACAACAACAACAACAACCATAACAACAACAACGAAATTCAAGTAGCGCCATAAAAAATGGCTGACTGACAGAATGACGAACGAACTGAAGTTCTCCCCTTTCCTTCTCTTGCCTTCCTCTTTCATACTTTTGCTTTCCCTCATCTTGTTAAATTATGTAAAAATGTAATTTTCATAAAAAAGGTAGTTGGTCGGTGTTGAGAGGGGTGGAAAGGGGGCGTGGCTGTAAATGCTGCAAGTGTTTGCCGATGCCTTTTGATGTCGCTTGTAAATTGAATAATAATAAAAATGCCTTTACCTTGCGGAATTCACAGTAGGTCATCTAATTTCTTGACCTTTTTTATTCGTTGTGGTGTGTTTTTTGAACCACGTAAAAAAGGGAAGTTAAGGGATCTAACAGCAATGAAATCGATTGCAAGGCTTTATAAAATTTAATTAAAATTTAAATAACTTTAAATTATGGTCAAAAAACTGGGAGAAAAATTCAAAAATTTTAGGTATTGTAAAGCAAGACAATATTGAAAAAAAAACATAATACTAAAGAAAATCTTAGAATCCTTCTTTGTTTATATTTTACTGGAACATAAAGAAGTTGGCTTTTGTTTTTTTGATAGTTAAAGTAAAAGCCAAGAATCTTGAAGCTAAAAATATTAAGAAACCTTCAACAAACCTTAATCCGGACCACTTCCAATTGTATTTTATTTTCGTCATTAATTTCCAGCTAATTGTAACACATGTACACAGAAATACTGTATGTATGTGTGTATATGTATCCATCCACAATCTCAATCCGAGGCGGGACTGAAAGTGGCCTGATGATTGCGGCAGTGCCATTAACTTTTATTGGGGCACATGTACGGTGTATTCAACTCACACACACACACACACAAACACACACATCCTGTTGAGTAGCTTTGTCACAAAAATTGCCATGTGTGTAGTACACATTCTGACCTTATTGCTTTTAGCCAAAGCCAAAGCTAAAGCCAGCGAGCTAGAGACTGTTGTTTGTTTGTTTGACTGATTTGCTGTTGTTTATTTTGATTTCCGGTTCAAATACTCGATACTCGAGCCATGGAGGCCATGCACGGCCTTCGCAAAGTTCCCGCTGCTTTCGATTTCAGCATTGATTGTGTTGTCGCTACAGGAGGTCCTTAGCTACCTGCTTCCGCCCGCCCCGCCCCGCCCCTCTACTCCACCCCTACGCTTTCTATTTCTTCTGTCAGCAAGCTCTTGTCGTGTTCCGACCAGATTAGTATTGACAAACAGGCAAAGGCAGGCCCAGGAACAAGCACAGTCACAGGATGCAGCCTGGCGACAGTTAGGTAATTCAATAAACACCAACACAAACACACACACACAAGCACACACACATACGTGTAGACGATAATCTGATAACCTGCACCTGATCTTTTATTTGACCAGCCAATTCGCATTACGGATACGTTTTTGTTGATGTTCAACAACGAACTTCAAAAGGCATTAATTTTTTTTGTTTTCATTTTTGTTTTAGATCTTTCTCTCTGTCTCTCTCTTTCTCCCTCTATCGTGCAAAACTCTCTTTCTCTTTTTAATAAACAGTTCATGGCACTTTTTTAATAGCTGCTTATAAAAATCGAATTCAATTGAATTCCATTCAAATTTCACAGCATTCTTATTTTGCATAAAAAATGCATTAATCGAGAATTTATGTTTTTGTTTATTTTGCTCTCCCTGTTACTTTTGATGTCGTTAATGTTGTGTTAAGTCATAATTCTCAATTTATGCATTAAGCGTTGAGTGTATTTGCAATAATTTTAACTATAAATCGCCTTTGTTGGGTCAACATCAAACAACTTTTATCAATTTATTTTAATGCCTTTGTTCCATTAAATCCATTTTTTAAGCTGCATAGAAATTAATGTAATAGTAGTTTTATTAATAATTTGTGTAATTGTATTAATAATAGTTACACATTCAAATTAATATAAGCTAATACATGAGCTCATCTAGTGCTAAGTAAAACATTCAGACATTATCAAAGATTAAATATTCATATTTTCTAACAAATAATTGATTTGAAGGTCATATTTTTAATGCAAAAGGTCATATTTTTAATGAAGTAAAAAAAAATTTTGGTGAAAAAATGTTTTTAATTAAGCAAAAACGTATGATGAAAATTAATCATTTGTTTTAAGCAAGAAATTACCCAGTTGACAAAGGTTATCGTGATTTAACCCATGGACACCAGAAAAACGTGGATTGGGGAAATTCACAATGTGCAAAAAACTGTGAGATACGATGCAGATCCTATATAAATCCGATGCTGACTCTTCAATTTCATCATTAGTTTCACTCAAGTCTTCTTAGGACAATCAACAATCATGCAGCTCTTCTCTTTTGCCGCAATCCTTGTGCTCGGTCTTTTGGCTGTGGCCCGTGGTAAGTATCATATATTCACTTAAATATTGTTAACAAATATATGAGTAGTATAATTATATAATTTCTATCTTCAGGGAATCCCGTAGCTGAACCGGAACCTCAGTTCAAAATTGAACGGTGCGACAATTGCACGAATACTTTAATGAATGGCTAAGTGTCTGCTGATCAACTTACACTTACCACTTACTATTTAATTTATAATGACATCAATTTAAACAAATTTGTAATTTCTTCATTTACAATAACAATTCGAAAATATATTTGCAAATTTAAATATACATAAATTAAAGACTTCTTTTATTTTATGTGTCCAGATGACTAAATCATCTTCAGAATATGCATAGTTTATGCCTTAAAACTCAGTTAACTTAAAGCTGTTGTAGAGAGCAAAATGCAAAACTTTTCGATCGAACAACAATCACGACTTGATGACAATTTGTAAGGCAAAGTTGAACTCAAGTTGAGAGACTTTGTGAAGAAGAAGAAGCGCAAATGGCAGCGACAACTTGCGACTTGCGACTTGCAACACTTGTGATGAACCGACAACCTCTTGCAACAGCAAGAAGCGCATTAAATTAAATTTTAATCATTTTCTGGGGCGCCATTAAAATGTTAATTTAGTTGAAAGCATATTGAAGACGATTGCATTTAATAGTTGAAAAAAATGAAAATAAATAATGAATGATATCAGCAGCATATATAAACTCGTAAGCCATATAATGACAGAAGCTGAGGTGCAGAGAGGTCTCATTAAGGCCGCAAATGAAAACGTAATTACTAACAATTATAAAAACGTCTTTTTCACACACATGTCAAAGGAAAAAAAACAAAAAAAATATGAAAAGAAAATCAAAAAAAGAAGTATTGGTAAAAAAGTTTTTGGCAGCAAAGTTGTGCAAGCAATTAAATATATTTGTCACTTCGAAACGACTGACAAGCTGAACTTATCAAAAACCGCAATGGAACAAGAGGTGGGGCAACAATTGCAACTGCACTTGGCAGTGGCAAGAAGTGTAGAGTGGAAAGGGGGGAGTGAAAGGGGAAAGAGGAAAAGGAAGTGGGGGCATTGCATGTTCTGCTTGTCAAACATTAAACTGCTTGTTGGCTCGGCTTCATTTTCGGCAAAAAGGAAATCTTTGCTTTGCTTGGAACCTTTCTTCCTTCCTTCCACAACCTCAAACACGTCAACTAACTTGGCCAAAAACCGGGGGCTTGTGACAACTTTTTGAGCAAAAGTTTTCGCCAAGCTGCAGCTGCCAAAACTGTTAAAAACCGTTTCTACTGTTCTTGAGCACTTGTTAACTGCGCTGGCGAATCCTTTGTCCTTTTGCCATTTATAAAGTTTTAATCATGTAAAGCATACCAATAGTTAAATACGTACTTATATTATATACACTATATACTTGTATTTAAATTTCCTTTTTGCTCATTTACAACTCGCCAGTTGCTTTGAAGCATTTAACAATACCTCCCTCAAGGCTGTAAACCAATGGGTATAATCAACTACACATAAATTTTGTTAGTAATTGGAAGAAGTAAATGCGGGGTATATTAAGGAAGAGTTTAAGTATTCATTCAGAATTATTCAATAATTTTACATGTTTCATTTTTAAATAACAGGTTTTTTTATTAAATGCAATTTACATTCATGAAAATAATAATGATAAATGACATAATTATGATAAATGGCAATAATTTAAAAAACAGTATGAATGATTTACTGAAGCTTCAACTGCATAATCAACTATGTATGTTCATATTTCAATTAAACTCTTTTCTGCTACTGTTGCGGAAAGAATTACTGAACACTTTAATTTTGATGAAATTATAAAGCACAAAACAATCATTAATTAGAATATGATAAATACAAGAAAACTAAGAATTAATCATGTTACATTAGAAATAAATTTGATATTTAAATCTGGATTATTCTTCTTAGCACTTCAAGTATTAATACTAATAGGTTTTCATATGCTAATACCAAATTATATCTCTAAGCTAGTTGAAATCCAAATCTCGAAACTAGTTGAATTGGCAGTTCAATTTTGTCAATAAACCATCATTAAGAAATAGTTATTGAAAATTTCCAACATGGTTAACATAAGATTTGTTAGTTATATCAGAACTCTGGATGACATTCTAGTGGTTAAACCAAACCGTCAGCAAAATGGCAACCAACAAATTCGGCAGCATTTCCTACCTCAAAGCGATGAAACAAACTGCCAGTCGGATATGGTAGGAGATGCAGGAGGACGAGGAGGAGAAGGTGGGAGGAGGGAGGCACTCTTAGAGGCGCTGCAGGGACACTCTGGATGCAGCCAAGTGGAATCAATTAATCTCTTTCCGTAAACATTTGCCAGAGCCAGCAACAGCAGTCTGTACAGCAGCAATAACAAACATGAAAGGAGACGCCGAGGTCTAAGCAGCCAAAAATATGAGACTTCAGCTGAAGATGAGGATGAGATGGAGATGGAGAATGGAGATGGGGAAATGGGATTGGGTTGGCTATTCTGTACAGTCGGTCGCTGAGTGAAATGTTTCACAAAGTGCAGCTTGCAGCAATGAAAAATGATAAATTTCACTGGGTAGCGACAGTCAACCCCAAACTCCAACTCCAAACTTCAACCGAAACTCAACGCAAAGCCCTCACTCCTCCGTCTACTGACACTCTTTTATTATTTATCAAGCTTATTACGAAAGCAGCAGCTCCATCCAGGACTGTAAAAAGGAGCAAGAAAGGAGGCAGCCTTCAACTGCAACTGTGCAGGGAGTCGCCTCTGCCTCTGCCTCTGTCTCTGCCTCTGCCTCTGCTCGTATGCAGTTTCATTTTGCCGCCTGGTTTGATATTGAAAAATTATTGCTTTTTATGAAATAGTGTCATAAATTATTCGTAATACATTAACAATTATTTAGTAGTTGTTTTTGTAGCGTCTACTCAAATGCGTGATATATTGCTCGGCACTTACTCAAGCGACTCCAAACTCAGACTCCGACTCAGATTCAGTCTCCGAATCCCGATTCAGTCTTAGTTTCAGACACATAAATTAATTTCGTTTGGCAATCAATTACCTAAAATGGAAAATACAGAATGAAAATTGGATTAGTCTTTAGCCAAAATATGATTAAGAAATTGCTCGAGTTTATAGTAAATTGCTCTACATTTCCGAACGAAACCTAAAGAAAAACAAAGGCTTAATGTGAGTATAAATAAATTAACTGAGTAAACAATATTTACTCACTAGTCAGGTATTTGGTTCCTTTAATATTGTGCTCAAAAGTGTGTAAGTTAATTGAATTTAACACAGTTCAGTTTCAAATGTCCCATTACCTTAAAAATTTTTAATCAGATTTACAAACGTAGATAAATTATTTCCTTTAAAACTCAGTACCTCTTATACATATTATATTTTATAAATTATATTAAAATTAACAGCGAATGGGTAATTGAGTAAACATCGAAGGACTCAGGAGTCTGGACTCAGGACTCGTCACAAACAACTGAGAGTCTCTGCAGAGGACGCCTTATTGATTTATCACATTTGGCGTGGGTTATAATTGGATTACGAGGTAGCATCGACGAGGTAGATTTATGGCCGTTTCTTTGGCAATTCGAGGAACTCAGTCTGAAATTAGCGCTTAAATGTAATAAGATTAATTATAATTTGCGCAATTTGATGACTTTTTCCCTTGAAATTGTATCAAGTGATTTATGCCCTAAGCGTGACGATTTTCATAGTGTTTAAACTTATTAATTATGGGTAATTATATTGTGTGTTATATGAAATAACCGACGAAAGTGGTGCGCAGCCTTTTGACAGACACTGTGCGCTATGCACAATTGTCTCTGGTGTGCCAGGATTCAATTAAAATGCCAAACAAGAGGGCTCTGTACTATATAGTATGCTGTAGAGAACATTGTAGTTTTATGCCTTGTTTGTGTAGGGAGGTCAACTGACAAAACAACCAGCGGCCATTTGAAGCAAATTATTTTTAATCATCCCGTTGGCACCTAAACAAACAAACAGAACAAACAAGCAGCCGACTATCATTTTTGAAGGGTTCACATTGAGGTCAACCAACAAAATTCGGTGGATTTTGGGCCTGTTTACCATTAGTCTGGTTGTTTTCTGGCCACGTGCGTGTGCCGACCATTTCGTTTTGGGCCAACAAATGATCCCTCAAAAATGTTAACAAAACATTAACAAATAACGAGGCAGAAGAATGGCCTAAAATTTGACTCTGTGTCGTTCATTGAAGGCATCTCATTTCAAAGGGAAAATTTAAACTCAAGAGAATGAATGTTTATTGTTGAGGGTCGTTTCGAAAGCCCTTTTGTACACCAATCTTGGTAAGCTACTTACATTTTCTATAAGCAAATTCAATGTAGATTCTTCTGATTGTAATACAAATTATATTTTGCAATTTCTTGCCAACATTCGATTGCAAATTCTTCTTGCAATACAATTGAGAAAATACAATTATTTTGTTGCATAAAACTGCACCAAGGATCAAATCAAAACTTTCAATTAATTTTTTTCAAATTTATTGAGGATTGCTTTCTTTATTTATCAAACAATCTTATAACACTACATCTTATCTCGAATCCAGGGTGCAAAATGTATGGCATTGGCATAAATACCCGGCATTCGTTGGCTGGCCAAGTGAGCAGGTCTCCAGCCACAGTTGACTAACCCGACCAAGGAGAATTGTTGGCTAGCGTTTTTAAGGGAACAGACAAGGGGGGATCCACTATCGGCACCGCAGGCCTCCACATCCGGTTTGACTGCGGTACAAAGGACGTTCTCGCGAACGAATTCGCCGAACCAATTGATATTCTGTCGCCTTATTCGATTCTCGCACTCGCTGGCTGCCATTGGGGAGACGGGGAAGTATTGCAGAATCGAGTTCCGACTTCCCCAGGCGGTGACCAGGCAGTTGGTCTGGTCGATATCGTCCAGTGAATCGGTCAAACAAATGGGTCTTATGTATGGCACATCACTGAGATTCAAGCTCAGTTGAAGGACAGCAATGTCGTTATATTTGTTGTTGTTCTCAAAGTCCTCGTGTTGAATGATCTTCTTCACCATTCGGTTCTGTGGCGGATAAACTTCGTTGTCACTGTGTTTATCCCATTCTGCGGCTCTGACACGTATTTGGCCTGGACTCTTTCCATCTATTTGGGAAGCACTAGTTAGGACTTTGTCCTTGGCAATTAGGACACCGCCGGCTATGAACTCCTCCCCCTCTAGAACAGCAATCATCCAGGGGAACTCGGTGATTGCGGCTTCTCTTTTGGCACCATCTGATAAAGTTCCAGTTGGAGTCGCTTCTTTGCGATAGCCACAAGTATTCTGCAAGGAAATTTAGTTAGTTTAACAAAAAGTCGTTTAATCGATCTCATGAGCTGATACCTTATCGATTCCAGTTTGAGCGGGTTTCTCAGTCGTTGGTTGTCCGTCTTCTTTTGAACAATTTTCGGCAATCTTTTCAATCTCTGCAAAGGTGCTCTCGATCAAATTGTTCAAAAGTACTTGTTGTTGTCTCGAAACCTCGAAAATGCCAAATAGCCTTGTTCTCAGTGCTGTTTTCTCACTGCCCAAGTCTATTTCCGTAGCTCTGATTAAACTTGGCAGACAACCGCATAGAACAAAGATCAAACCCAGTTCTAAACGCATTTTATTCTCTTTTTAAATATTTATAGTTTTATTCAATCCAAGTTTTAACTTCAACTGAACAGTCTTGAAACCAAATAACAACTGAATGATCTCAATATTATCGCATTCACAATTCGACGCTTTCAGAGATTCTGCATTGAATTTCTTTTTATTTCGAGCTTAAAAATATGTTTTTTTTTTTAATCAGAGCTACTTATTTATATAACTCGCCAGGAATTCTCTGATATTTCTTTATCCCAGCAAAAGTCTTGTTATCACCATACATTACTCATCTAAAAACACATCGAACTGAATATTTTTACATTTATGTGGATCACATTAGTTGTTGTATGCGAATTAAAAGATTGACTAACTTAATAAACTGTATGTTTGTAAAAGTTGTTCGTTTTTGGCATAAAACTTTATTTAAATCTATTCTAATATTAGAATTGCATATATTTTTTATTTATATTTATTTTGTTTTTGTTTTACTCTGGATATATCATTAGAGGGTATTTAATCGTCACTCTGTTAAAGTATTTAAGTAATTAAATGAGTTTTTTTCTCCCACTCCCTCTATCGTATTCCAGTTGAATTGGGGTTTTGTCTCATTTTAATAGAGAGAGAGAGAGAAGTTTTGTTATTGAATTAAAATGTTTATTTACTGATATGAATATCCGTTGTGCAATTGCAGTACATTTTTCTTGATATTATTATGTTTTTGTTGTTCGGCTTTGGCAATTTTAAGGTGTTTTAAAGTCAATTACATAATATTTTTTTGTTCAATTAACTAAGCCAGATAATTTAATAGGATTTAAGTATTTTTGTTAGAGTATCTCAGCTTGTAGAGTACATCGTCTTCGAATTCTCTTGGCTGCTGAGTTTTTACTTGACTTTTGATCCAGGTTTTATATGGGCGACAATTACATGCTTATCAGTGAAGAGTTTACAAGCTGACACACACTCATACACACACACACACACACACACACACACAAACACATGGAGATGGGGAACATTTGTTTAGCTAAACAAACAATAATAGTGTGCACACACACTCTGGCACACACAGTGACACATACATACATATAAGCACACTTATTTATGCGTAGACAGTCGAGTATGCGGAAGCACTTGAAGCAGGTGGAGAGGGAGAGAAGAAGAGGCGAAGAGGAGAAGGGGAGGAGAGCAGAAGGAGTAAAGAGTGCTGGGCACCCGGTTGCACATATGTTTATAATGGCTTTTTATAACTGCCACCAACACGAAGGCAGCAGCAGCACAAGAGAGAGAGAGAGGGAGAGGGAGAGTGATAGAGAGAGGGAGAGTGATAGAGAGAGAGTGTGTCGCAGGCTATCATTGTTATCCATGTGTTATTGTAGGGTATTGCAAGTTGCGTGACTTTCATCTTAATATAATATATATTATATTATATATACATATATTATATATTTTTTGGTTTAATTGATACTGCTTTTGTAATTTGAAATATCATTTTAATTTTAGATAAATATTCAATTAATAAAGCAAGTGATTTAGCCCTTAAATAATAAGAAATTCATCATTCCAACAATAAAGATACAGATTTCGTTTTGGCAATTAAGCTAAATTACATATATACGATACTAAATCGTATAGAGACTTTTTAGTATTTGATAAATAAATTTCACAATAGTAAATTTGGATAGTATGCACAGAGAATGATAACTGAATATAATCTACTTAAAAAACTGAATTCATTTTAAATAATTTTTCATTATTAGTTAAATGTTAAATTAAAAAATATGTCAATTTATGCCACATAATTTATTATCATTATTTTATATAGATTAATCTGTTCTGTTTTTAGCAGAATATTGTAGTGTATTCCGTAGTCTTCGTGTTGGATAGATTTTCTTTTGTATTGCCGATTGTGTTGATGTTGTTGTTGCTGTTTTTTTATTGTCCTGTCCCGAGTCTCGTGTACTTTAATTGCGCCGTTACTGCAGTGTTGTAAGCACACACATGCTCTTTTTCTTCCTTATCCCCTTATCAGCCTTTTCATTTCTCTCCTTCTCCCTCTTTTTTCTACTATTTCTGTCTCCCTCTCCCTGTCGGTCTCTAAGGGCATTTCACGTTAGGGACAGGAAGTCAATGACTTTGTCGCTTTGCCGTCGAGCCGTTTATATAAATAGAGCTGTTAGCACTAGTTTTAGTGACGGCCATTGTTGTTGTTGTAGTTGTCATAGTAGTAGAAGTTGTTGTTGTTGTTGTTTTAATTATGCGACTTTTGCCACTTTGGGCGAATAACACGCAAGCCCAAAACGGAACCTGGACCGGGGCATTAAGTCATTAAGTTTTATTGGCAACATCGCGTCGAGCTGAGCTTCCTTCCTTGTTAGGGTTAATCATTAGGGTTAATTGTTTAAATTAAAGCGCATTTGCTGTTCGCCATTTAAATAACAGCAGCAACAACACGGGAAACAAGAAGCAGGGGAAAACTGAACAAAACTGAACCGATGCACAACATAAATCATTGTTGGCATTTTTAAATTGGCTTTTACGCCGACACATACCGCTGGCCAGGATTAAGGGCTAGGCCAGGACACGTCGAGTTCTACAGAAAGGGGCCATCACGGGAACCTTTCAAAATAAAGAGCAAACAGAGAGTGAGAGAGAGAGAGGGAGAGAGAGAGAGAAGAGGAGGAGAGGGCTCCGATCCAGCTGGAGATTCATTTCGGAGCAGAAATACACATTGTAAATATATGTATGTGGAGCAACTGCAGGTGAGAACGGAAATTTAACAAAAATTGAGTCAATTTGAATAAGCCCTGGACAGAGCAGGGCAGGGCGTGAACCGGATAAGGAAAACAGGAAGACAGGAAGAAGAAGCAGCAGAAAGAAGAAGAGTCATAATAACAATGAAAGCGAAAACCAAACCCAAGAGGAAAAGCAAAACGACAACGAATAAGGGAAATGCAAGTTCAGTTAAAGTGAAATATATGTACATACATCTACAGCAACAACACAACCAGGTGAACCCAAAAGCCGGCAATGAGAAAACCCAGAAAACAAATGAAAATTGGAAAATCGTGTGAAGCATGAAGTAAATTGTGGGGATCGTGAGAGACTTCCAAATAAGTGAAAGACTTTTATTAATAGAAATCTATTAAACTGTTTTCCGACTTAACTTCACTGACTTCCTTTCACATTTTCAAGTGTAATTTAACTCTATTTCTCTTTGGATCTCTTGGAAAAATTCTATTAGGAGGACTTTAATTCCTTGAGCACAAAGTTGTACTATAAATTTCTGCTTATCCTTACTTCCTTCCATTGGTTCTTTCTCTCTCCCATTAAGCTTTATTTTCTTTCCTTGAAATCCCCATCCAAACTACAAATAAGTAGTTGCCAAAAATAAGTTCAATTAATCGATTGCCATATTTCATGCCAACTGCAACTTTTATTGTTGCCTGCGGAATCCAGCTCAATTGTCGTCTGGCACGCAAATAAATCGAATTAATATATATAAAACTCAATCAACTGTACGAATGTCCAGGAGAATCCTTTGACCGATCCTAAGCACAATCCGACCAAGAAACTTTCCATGTTGCCAATAAGTTTCGATAACTTTAGCAAATTTAGCAGCTCGTCAACAAGCAGAGAAAGAGAGTGAAGGAGGGTGAAATTGAGGCAGAGGAGGGGAGGGAGGAAGGACATACATAAAACCAAAACGCAATTGCTGTCAATTGTAGCTGGGAATATCCTGTGCGCAGAAAAGTATGCAACACGAAATTATGAACGTTGCCACAAGAAGGCCAAAGGCGAAAAACTTTTCATTGTACGACAACAGCAGCAACAACTAAAATACGAGTAACAACAACAACAAAAACAACAATTGTTGTCCAAAGTTTTCATCAGTATTAGTGTGGGCTGTGCCACGCCCACTCCCGTTGCCAGTGCTGAGCTGTCTAATGCATTGATTGATGAGCATGTCATGAACTTATGACATTGATAGTTATAAATTATTATTATTTCGACATTCTGCTTTTTACAAACTTGTTCCAGCTTCTTCTTCTCTTTTTGACTATTTCTTTTGGCAAGTGCATAAAACATTTGACAACTAATTGACATTTAAAGTGCGCCCAGGGAGGAATGCGAGATGTCGAGACAAACAACTGATAACTGAGGAAGCTGAGGAAAATGCTTTTCCATCTTTTATTTTTACATCTTTCCTATGGCCGATGACGAGTCTCGCTTCTTCATGTCTGTCTAAAGAGCTCACAATGGAGCTCAACCATTTGAATGGGAATGTTTTGTTGGCCTCTTTTTTTATTGTTATCAATAAGCCAAATCAAGAGTGTGAGAAAATGAGGATTGTCTTCGGACAGAGAAGCTATTTATCCGGCATACAAAAGCCAACTCATTATACAGACAACCAGGAGACGGAGAATTTGATGATGATGATGATGTTAAAAAGAAGAAACTAGAATCCGTTAAATAATGGATGACAAATATATAGGAAAGGTAAAGTTGAAACTTTAGTCGACAGCCATTGAATTCTGTTGTAAGGCTAAAATATTTGTTAAAACAAAAAACAATGAGTTGGGTTAACAACTTCAAGAAAATGTTAATTAATCAGACAGGCAAAAAAAACACGAAACTATAAATAAAATAAAGAGTTTTTCAATTTCTATGTGTAATTTAAATTCATTTGATTAAGTTCAATTTATAAACTTTTGCCCTTTTTTTTAAGGGAGTCTGCTTCTAGTATTGTATTTATAGTATTGTTTGGTGGTCAGTTCGATTCGATAACAAGTTGTTCGCCATGAATAATCGCACAATTTTATAGACACACCCCTACATACATACATAGCACAATTCTCGCATCGCCTCCCAAGTTAACCACAAAATGACCAAACACATTTCCTGTTTCGAGTTTTGTTTGTTTTTCACTTTGCTTTGTGGCCATTTTCCATCGCTTCGTTGTGGTCACTTTTGGGCCGCAGTTTGCTGTTTATCATTTTGGCATCTTCATTGCTGTCATTAAGCTCGCATTATGCTACCCTCTGTTCCTTTCCCCCTCACTTCTCGCTTCCTTTCTCGCTTCCTCCCCAACGGTTTTCCTTTTCCGCACTACCTGACGTTTTATAAATGTTTCAAAAATACACACACACACACACACAAACACACAGTTATAGACACAGTCCTTGCTCGGCTGGCACAATATTTATAAAGAGAAATTTGATAAATGCTTCTTGGGGGTTTATTTAATGCGCGCCAAGTGCGTTCATTGTGCGAAATAATAAAAAGAAAATGAGTCCAAGCAGGAAAGCAAAAGAAACACAGAGGTAGAATTTTCATTTCTCCCCTTCTTTTCATCTTTTGCCTGCTGCTTAGGTGAAAGTTACAGGGAAAAATGGTGCCAAAAATTTCATCTTTAAAGTGATTTTAAGACGGCTTTGAGTTTGAGTTATTGGCAAAGTTTTCAATTTTTTGCATATGAAAATTGTAAGCAAAAAAGCTCGAAAAAGTCTCAAGTTAGTGAGAGCTTTAAGGGAAATATGATAGCCGTATACAGCATTTTGAATAAGTTTGTTTATTAGTTTGTTTATTGTTGTGGCACTCAAATAATCAACTTAATTATTATGACACTAATTACCTACAAATATAAAGGTTAAAGGCAAACAAAAATGAAATATATTTCACAATCAAAGAGTTATTTAAATCTGCGGCATAAGAGCTTTCAATCTAATATTTTCCCTCTAACCGCTTGATTTTTGTATTTCCTGAAACACCTAAATAATATACTAAATTAGCATTATTCAGAGCATTTCCCGAGCTATGAATACGCAATGTTCGCCAGGGAGGCCAAATGATGGTTTGTCTGTAAACCACAAGTAACCGCAGACGGCGCAGAAACATCCATCAATTTACAAGCATATAAATACACACACCCACACACACACACACACACAGCAACACTCGCACACATGTGCATATATGAATTTTGTATATTAATTTCCATGCGTCACGTTTTTGGCCTGTTGATGATGATTATGATGGGAATATGATGATAATACCGTATCCACAGACGACGCCGCTGCGGCGGGATCTCTTCATGATTATGATGATACTGATGATGATGATGGTGGTGATGATGATGATGACGTGAATCTGTTGCAGACGAGACCCCACAAACTGACGCCAGCTCCATTGGGTGCGTTTACTTCAGCAGTCAAAAGTTTTTTTTCCCTTTTCGCCTTCATTTCTGCCACGCCCACATATGAACACATGCGCACCATATAATTTTCAGCACATTTTCTGCATATTCATCAGCATTTGTGTTTTTATTCGGTTCTTTTCCCTCTTCATTTTTAAGTGGAGTTCTCTGCTTTCTGCCATATCTTTTGTTTTCTGTTTATATTTTTATATAATCATATAACTTTTATTGCTTTATTTTGGATGACGCATACGACTCAAGTGGTTATGGCTTTGTATTCACTGAACTCCTTTTTATTATATCTCTCATACTTCTTCAAACTTTTCATTAGTGGTCAGTTATTTGAGTTTTGACCGCTAAGCAAAAGCTTAAATATATTTTTTATTACGTCTTTTATAGTTAGCAAACTTTTTAATTCAATTTGATAGCAGTTATATGACTGCAAAATGCAATTCAGCGATTTTTTTGAGTTTTGCTTATTTTTTTGTCGAAATTCCAAGTGAACAGTGTAGCATAGCTTTAAGCGGTATATTTAAACATGGCAGCAATAAGAGAATTTGTAGCATACTTTTGAGAGCTCCAATTAAACATGGCATCAAAATTCAAAATGAGATCAATCTATCTGGAATCAAGCAACTAATGCATTTTAATGTCAAAATGTTTGTTTATTTATATTTAAAAATCATTAAATTTTCATTTGTTTTTAATTTGAATTAAAGTGCACATAATGCATATGAAATTAATTTAATTATTGTATAAAATATGCCAATAATTAATAACTTTTTTTTAAAACTGAAATAAATTAATAACTCCGGATTATAATGAGTTCAAATATTTGTGTGATAATTTAAATCTCTGAAAATTTGGAATATCGACCATTCTGTCAGTTGGATTTATAAGCAATTTATTTATATAGAACACTGCTATGTATATATTTGCATATTATATTGTCAGTTTGAATAATTGTAGTATATGTTCATTTCGTACTTAACACTTTTATACTGATTGTATGTGGAGCAGTTGTGTTTATAAGTATATTACAAGTATCTTAAAACAATAGTTAGTACTTATGTTATGCCAGCATAACCATCTACATTATTTTCTAGCACACACACAGGACTTTTCTATGGGACTTGGAATGAATCTCAGCCATAATAAAGAACAAATATTTTTAGGGCTTTTTTATGGTCGGATTGTTATTGTTCTTAAGCCCTGAATGTTTTTTGAAAAGTGACATGAAAAGTAGTGAATAGAGGAAAGGGGTTTTGTACATGTACAAATGGAAAAGAAAACTGCAAAGTGTTGGTTAACAAAACTCCTGACTCTGGTAGTCAAAACAACAAGGGGACTGCGCTGGGATGCAAGGATAAAGCGAGTAAGGACTGTGCATATAATGGACAACAGCTAAAACAACTACGTGTAATAATAATCCCATCAACAACAACAAAAACACGCAGTCTGTGTGCGAATACAATAATTATTTTAAATTGCAAACAAAAATATTTGCGCATTCTTAATTGGCAGCAGGCACCGCTGAGTGAATAAAAAACAACAACAACAACAACAAGCAGTACAAATAGCAGTAGTTCCAACTGTTGTTGTTGTTGCCCGTACAATTTTGCGCATTTTCATTAAATTCAGAATGCTACCAATTTTTGCTCACAATTTTCGCCAGCCAAAGTCGTCGTCGCCATCTCCATTGTCTGGCCACATTAGTACTTGCACCAGTGCACCACCACCACCACCAACAAACACAACAACAACAGCAACACCAACAACAACAACTTCAAATAGAGCAACAACAATAGCTCGGACATAACAAAACATTTCACTTCCTGAGCCAGTGAGAACTTAATGAAAAAAAATGTACTACGGGCAGGTAGAAGGAAGCAAAAAAAAACAACATTAACAAAAGGCGAACGACAAAGAACTCTATGGGGAGAAGTGGCAAGAGAAGGTCTTAAGCTGGGGGAATTGCCAGTGGGTATTTCTTGAGGACGCGGTGACGCATTCAACAGCTTGGAAGTAATAGGCGCACAAACAAAAACACAACTCACCGAATGGCACAAGGAAAATACTGGTGGTAGAAAATATTGCACTTAACTCAAAAAGTGTGTGTATTTGACTTTAAACAGGTTCGTTCGTGTTACACCAACTGCAAAAGACAACTGACACTTAATTAAGTGTACTTGCACAGAATCTGGAGGTGTCTCTATATTGTAAATCAATTATGAGGCAAAGTTTGCAAGCTCTCGATTTTTCAATCAATCAAAAGCGATTTCTTTCTTTCCTTTTTCCTCTTTTTTTTAATAATATTGAGTACCATCAATAACAATAATTTTCATAAATATGATAAGACATAAATCACAAAGTAGCAGGCTCCGCAAAGTGCCTGGAGTCCTGCAGCAGGACCAGGAACAGAAACAGGAACAGGACGAGGACCCTTAGTCGAGGCACTTGGTCATGCGAGGCACGCGCGCCTCTGGGAATGATGCGGCTGAGGACCGAGGACTGAATACTGTGGGAATGGGCAAGCTGGCTAAACAGTGGCAGGATATAGAATGCAGGATACAGGGCGCAGGACACGGGACACGGGACGGAGGACGTCTGGTGACGCCGTCACGCGGCGCTGTCATAGCGTAATAAAAATAAAAATCTAATTAGTATGCCGTTGACAGTTTAATCGTGATTACGCTGGCAAAAATTCCAACCAGCCAAAACACAACAAAAAACGAACGAACGCAAGGAAGGGGAGAAGGGGAGACAAGGGGGAACTAAAGAGATTCGTGAACATGCCAACAGTTGATTCTTGTTGTTCTCCGTTTTGTTGCTGGTTTGTGCTCGGCATTTCCGGCAGCCGCCGACA
Source organism: Drosophila suboccidentalis (assembly GCA_037043435.1). NCBI lineage: Eukaryota > Metazoa > Arthropoda > Insecta > Diptera > Drosophilidae > Drosophila > Drosophila suboccidentalis. The sequence goes on along the minus strand of JBAMBK010001993.1, from coordinate 73,913 downwards.
TTGCGTGCGTGCCACAACTGAATGTATATTTATGTTTATACATATGGTCTGTGTTGGAGGTGTGTGTCTGTGTGTGTGTGATCGCAGGGCGTTCTATTACTAGCTAAATAATATGTATTCTTCTGTAATAAAAGTTTAGACTACAGGAAGGAACGATCGAGAAATATATAGAGAAATATGTACATTATGTACATAAATCAATTTAATCAAGAAAAAATTAATTGTATAGTGAAATTTCACAAACTCAAATTTTTCTTTCTATAAATATCTAGAGATGAGTGATTTAAATAAGACAGTAAATTGATTCATCAATATATACTATATTTACTAGAGTGGGTCAATTTGTATGGAGCAAAAAATTATTTTTTATATTTCAAGCTGTTATCAAAATCGTAATCTACGACGAATTCTAAGAAGATTTGCCCTAGAAACCATGGGTCTAGAATAAACTAGAAAATAAAAAAAATTTAAAGTAAGTTATTGGCCAAGAGCTGGAACTTATGTACTTATTATTGGCAAACAGCAGATAATCTATCCTTTATTTAGTTATAGTCTTATTATGTTGATTTCATTACATAAAAACAGTTTAACAACAATAATTGAATAAGTTATTTGTCTATTGCTTTAAGCCAAAGCACGTCGAATATAAATATCATCATGCAATTCAGGCATTACTTTCAATATGGATGTGTGTATGTATGCGTGTGTGTTTGTGTGTGTACGTGTGACATACACATGCCACGCCCCCCTGTCCACAACCCCCTTTTAGTTGGCCATGGAAATGCGTGTCTAGTGAAGGATACGCGCGACGTGATTGAAATTTTCGAGCAGGCGTCGGTTTTTTCTCATTGCTGTGAGTGTGTGCGAGTGTGTGTGTGTGTGTGTGTAATGGATGTGTGTGAGTGTTGTACGGCACCTTAAAAATTACTAACTTGACTGGCACATCAGTTGGTTGCATGTCTGTCAAGAGTCAACAGTCAAAATCAAGCTGTTGTGTTGCTTTGGCCTAGACCGGAAACGGAAGTCGCATTGATGAATTGCCTTAACCACCCAGATTTCACATAACTAGTGTAATATTAGTAGCTAGAGCGCATTAGCAAGTGACATTCAAGTTCAACTTTTCAGTTTTTCAGCACCTTTAATATCAAAAGCAAAATAACTCTAAGACCAGCATAAACCAGGGAATTATGTGTAGGGACTACGAGGACAACAATGACTACACTCGAATATAGTAAATCGCCAAAAGTCTGTCATAAAAAAGCAAGAAGATGAAGAAGAGGAGACAAGCAGTTAAAACGGAAATATAAAACGTTATTAAAGCCACCGGAAATGCAGACAAAGCGACAAGTCATTGCAGCCATTTTGCCCAAAGTGCCAGACGGCGGCGACGACGACGTCGACGACGACGTAAACTTTTAACAGAAAACTGAAGGACGAAATTAAAAACGGAATCATTTTCATATAGAAAAGAGCGAAAAGGCGTCGAGCTATGGGATGGGGGCGTGGCGAGCATGGATTCAAATTACAATGAGCAAAAAAGTATATAAAGAAAAAAAAAACGTTGGAAATAATAATGAAAATTTCTTTATGAATGCGAATTCAACTGCTATGACAGCTCAGGACAAAGGACAAAACAATTGCAAGTGTTCAAAAGCTAAAAAAAAAATGACATTGACAGCAACAGAAATCAGAAAAGAGCTGATAAAGGTCATAAATGATTGCGGGAAAGTGACGAGTAAGCAAATTACCTGAGAAATGTAAAATTTATAGGTTTATTCCACTAAATTGATTCAACGTTTATTAATTTTGTAAATTTTTGATTTTGAACGCACCATAAAAAGTGCTTTGTAAAAGAGTTGAGTGAACAGACATTAAAATAATTGTTATACAAGTTCTAACGAGAAACAGCATAAATTAAATGATTTGTTGTTTTCATACCCAATTTAAATTCAAACTGAACTCCAGTGCATTCCCGTAAAGAGCAAGATTTTTAATGAAGTGACTGTACTCTAGCGGTACATGCACTTGTCGTTTGTCAACACTGCGTTAATTGTGGCTTTTTAAATTTCTAGACTTCATTTTAACATTTGACGCTCTACGGAAACTAACTGCAGTTTGAGGTTGTTTATTGCATTTGTTGCGGCTTTTCGATTTGTCAGTGAGTGTGTGTGTGCGTGTGTGTGAATGCGTGTGTGGGTGTGTGAGTGTATGACAGAACGGAAGACAAACAAAGTGTGTACAGTGAAGTCTCAACCGCAACAATATTGGGCCACAAGCAATGCCAGTGACCCAGTGACAAATACTCTCAGTGTGAATGTGGACTGAAATGTCGAGTCAAGTGTTGAGTTGTGTTAAATGCGGCATTCAACAGGCATCTGGTCACACTTAATACATTCATTTAGAAGCTTTCCACACTCACCTGGTAATGTTGTGATGCAGGCAACGCAGATGATGAAAATCTGGCCAAATTCTATCCTAGGCAGAGGCATTATGTTCATTTCTATATTATTCAATTATTTATACAATTAATGTTTATTTATTTAAATAATTTGTTTCGATTTTTTCGTAACGTTTTGTGTACCGCACTACCGTTATTTGACCACAATATCCGTTAGTTGAAACCGCAGAAATCAATTTTTACATTTGCATCTCGTTTTTTCCCGTCGTTTTTCGCAATTTCCCTTTTTTTACTATTACTTTTTTTTTTTTGTTTTTTTTTTGCTATTTTCTGTTCTGTTGGTTTTCTATTTTGCGGTTGCACTTAATGCATGTTTTTCCATATGAATTTTGCCATCGCTTTTGTCCAACAGTTGCCAGCCACAATTAGCAGTTGGCTATACAGTGGCTCACATATGTATTCGCATTCGCATTCGCATTGAGTTTCCCTTCAATGGACTGAATTGTGTAAATACATTCATAAGTTCGTTTGGTTAGCAGATGATTTCTGCATTGAACTCGATTTCGTTATTTGCATTTTTCATATCCTTTTTCCATTTTTGCATATTCATTTCCGGCTTGCACTTTCGACTTGAAAGGAAGGAAGGTCCCCTCCCTTTCTATCTCTAATTGTCTCTCTCTCTTGCTCTTTGTTTCCTGGTGAAATTTCAATCTCATCTGTAATGATATGAACAAGGTGAGAAGTGTTATTAAAAAACCAATTTGTTTGAATAAAAATAAAGTTGAAAATCAAATAACTTTAAATTATAAATTGAGCAAATATAATTCAGTTATGTGAATTTTTATTAAATTTGCAATTGTAGAATGTATGTTTATAATTTAAATTCAATCATTAGTAAGTTAACTCTAGTTTCAAAATTCAATCTTCAGGGACAAAACTGAATAGAAGTCAGCTCCTCAATCATTTGGCATTGTCCTTAAGCTGCAGGGGCTTTGCATGACAGTTCAAACAGAGGAAAAGAAACAACAGAAGGAGAAAAAGTAAAGAGCTCACAGTGCACATTTTCCGACTGATTTGAAAATCCAAATGTTGCCCATTAGCAAACCAAATACGCACATTGGATACGAGTGAGGTTCTGCAACCGTATATGCTAACTTCAACTTCCAATCACGGGGCCTTATATTAAAGGGTCCGCTTTTCCCGCTCCTTGTATTTGGGCATTTTTGGGGAAAAGCCAAGCCATGAAATTGTACAACACGATTCTCACATATCGTACATGACACCATTTGGCAATGGTATCGCGGAGGCGGCTTTTCGCATACATATGACGCCCTCGAGTGCGACTTGGCTTCTTAACCTGCCGCCATCTCTCCTTCTCCTACTCTCTCTCTCTTTCTTTCTCTGTCTCTGGTGGAAATTCACTTATGGAAATCGAAGATACTCGCTGCGAGCTGTCAGGCGACAGTTCGCGACCGAAAACTAAACTCATATGAAGTATCAACATTCAGTATTCAATGTAAATCCTTTAAGCTGAAAATGCGCTTGAGAGTACAACACACAGACAGACACACACACACACACACACAGATGTAACTCACTCTGATTGGAAATCTGTGCTGGCTGGGAAAAAGTGAAAAGTGCCTGTGGAGGATTCTGTGGCACAGACTCATGAATCGGAACGTGGTGACATGCATCGCTTCGGGAATGCCATTATCCCTCCCTTTCCCCTTTCCTATATCCTTTCCCTTTTCTCCTTCCCTTTCCCTTCCTTTTCATGTGTCAAACGATGCGTCTGATGAGATTGAATGTGAAATGCCTGTTAAAGTTATTATCCACACCTAAGTACTAGACTTTTATTTGAATAGCAACCGATTGTTTTATCCCCCGTTGACAGTTGTTGTACTTGGAACTGTGATACATATTACTATAACTGTGTAAGATCTATTGTTATCCCTGCTGATCCTGCTGAAACTCCACATATTAAAATCCTAAATAAATGCCATCCAGTTTCTAAGGTTACAACCAATTCAATATGAGAAAAAATTTATATTTAAAATTTATAAGACTGATACAATAAATAATATAATTTGATATGAATGACTAAACTAAAATTAAATAAATATTTATTAATATTCATTTTGTATTATTAACTAAAATATCAAATAAAAACTAACTTTTCCCTCTCTTTCCCTTCGAAAGTTCCCCCATAAATAAATAGATACATTGTGAGTAAGAACTGTACACAATATAGGATGTATAAATGCATTACTATATGTATGTATGTATGCACAAATCTTTTCGACTCGCCAATCTTAATGTAATGCTCTGCAACATCTCGTGCTCATCAGTCACAAAATGTACAAATTCCGCAACATAAAACATATTTTGTTAGCTGTATACAGCTTTGCCCCGGCAAACCCAACAAGAAGTACGCAAAGTGCTTAAACTTTTTTATGCCAAGGCAAAATAAAAAGCCAAAAACCAAAAAGGAAAAGAACGCTAAAAAAGTACAAAAAAATATTGCAGCTCAAATTTATTTGCAAACATTTATTATAGTTACTTTGTTTTATTCTCGTAGAGTACTTTTGCTTGTTGCGAGGCGGCAACTTGAACTAGAGAGCAGGAAAAGAGAGTGGAAATAAGAGAGAGTGGGGGGGGGGGGTTTCAGTTTTTTATGCTGCATTGTTTTATAGTCATTTCAAGTCGTTGTTGTCTGGGTAATGAAACGCACCGCAAAGTTGATAAAAAGTGGACCACAAAATGCGAATGACAAGTAATGGAGAGTGAGAGAGAGACAGATAGAGAAAGAGAGAAGGAGGGGAGGTGGAATGCGATATTTTTCTCCTGTTTCAGCTGAAACAAATTAGTTTAAAGATAAGCAGGTTACAAAATATGCCAAAGCATACTTGCTGAGGCCATCAAACAAAGTGGCTCTCTTGATTAGCCCTAAGAGGCAACTTTTATGGAGGAAGGAAGGGGACGGTGGAGGTGGGGGGTTGGGGTGATAACGTCTCAGCGGGTAAACACAATCAAGCGGGAGAATTTACGTGAAAATGTTTAACAGCTGTCGATGGAAAATGCAGCGCAAATAGCGCAAAACAAACACACAACTGACTTCCGAGAGTGAGGGAGAGGGAGTAAGAGAAGTAGAGAAAGAGAGAGAGCGAGTAAGAGAAGTAGAGAAAGAGAGAGAGAGAGTTGTCTGTAATGCGCCTCGACCCGAGTGCACTGTAAATACCAAAGCAATTTCCACTGTAAAATTAACAAGCGCCAAACCGCAACAGACTAAGCAGGAGGAAAACAGGACCAAAGCAGACAAAGAGAGAGAGAGAGAGAGAGAGAGAGAGAGAGAGAGAGAGAGAGAGAGAGAGAAAGACAGAGAGGGAGAGAGAGAGAAGGGGCGAATCTTGTTGAGGTATTGGCATCTTCAGAACGGATAACGTGTCGAGTGTTAGTCTTAGTTACATGGCTGCCACTTGGCTCCATCCGTTTTGGCCTGCTCCAAGGCACAAAATACATAATGAATTTCCACTCCCCCCACCACTGCCCTTGTCATGCCCGCACTCTTCACCCATTTCGCTTGTTTATTTGCCTTTTTAGCCATTTTTGTTGGCCATTCACGCACACACTCGCACACACACACTCTCGCACGAATGCAATTAAGCTGCCTTGCCAACGGAGTCGACTGCTTAAACAGACACTTACACACACACACTCACTTACACACATACACTCACACACACACACACTCAAAGTAATGGCCATTGCATCCTGTGTGCAATTTTGAATGCCTGCAAATGTTCCTGGTCCCACGTCCTGGTCCATTTGCCCGAATTGCCGGCCAGTTTACGATCCTGCCAGTTGCCTCTCAAGTCTGTCTGACTTTTGAGGTTCTTATTTGGTCAATGACTGTTTTCCAAATAGGGGAAGACTCTCCCGGCAAGCAAAAATGCAAAAGTAGGTCGTAAATTTTGATCATGTTTATTTAAGTATGAAGTTAAATAACCGAAAATTTTATTTTAAATGGTTCAAAGAATAATATTTTTGGAATATACTATCGATTTAAGACTGGAGTGTAAAAGTTACAAAGAGTTTCCAGCCTTTAAACTTAAATTAAATAAATTGATTCTTAATTATTATATTCCATGCAATTTTGCCTACATTGAATGTTAAATGAATGTTAAAAATCAATTAAATTGTCATATTTTAAATGAAATTTAATATTTGTAAAATTGATTTAAATACAATTTATTTACCAAATGTGCCAACAGCAAATCAAATGTAATTTAAGTCTAATGCCAATTGGAGCTCTTGCATTTTATCTTCATTTTTGACAAAAATAAGAATACAATTCTGATTTTAGTTAAGCTTTTAAAATCCACTTGAAATTAACTATGGTTGAGTTGATGGCAAAAAAAAGTAGTTAGACTTGTAAAGGGAACAGGAGGAGGAGGAGGAGAGGTTACATAAACAAAGCTTTTAACTGGCCATCAAGCACACATTGGACACAATTTCCATTACCCGAGTCCAATCAAATCAAGTCCAATAAATTCGTAAAATAAAATGTGCCAATAAATTCCATGAATCGAGTCTCGTTCACACACTGAAAACGAAACTAAAGTTAAATTGAATTAAAATTCAAAGCGCTTAATGTGGAGACAGAGAGAGAAACAGAGAGAGAGAGAGAGTGTGGGAAAGGGATGAGTATACGCTGACAGCAGCCTTCAAGTTGTCGCATTTTTCAATAAACTAAACAATTTACGAAAATTGAAGTTTATCTCAATTGTGCAGCTGTTGTTGACAACATTTTGTCGTCAGCTAACAAAGCTTTGTGCCCTTGGCTCGCTCAGAACTCAATTTGGCAATAAACTGACTGCCATATTCCCTCTCTCTCTCTCGCTCTCTCGCTTTCTATGCTTCCCTCTCTTCGAGAACTGTACTCTCGAGTGGAGCACAAATGCGCTTAGTTGCTTTATTGGTCAAGCTGTTGTGCGTGGATAAAACCCTTTTAGTGCACAATTGCTATAAATTTGCTGCGACCATTACCATGAGAGGGGCATTGAAGGCAGAGAATAGGGAAGGGTTGGTTCCATTGTCATGTGTGCGACTGTGTCGCAAAAAGGGGGATAACCAAGTCGATTGACGAACAAGCTTATTTTAATCTCATTTGACAGCCCTGCAAAAGGCAGAAGCCCAACTACTTTTTGCACCCCAAAAGCGAAGCGAACGAACAGCTGTTGTAGCCCTTTGAGTTTGACAAATGAACAACGTGAAAGGGTCTCCAATATAACCCCCATTTACAATTTGACTCCCCTTACTTTATTTTCTCTTTGTCATATAATTTCACCATGATTAAGTTTGAAATTTGCATTTGGTCGTTTTTACTATGGATGATGACCCCCAGCAGCCTTTAGCACTTAGTCCTTTTGCTGGAGTATTTACTGTGACCAAAGTATTTCTCCTTGGTCAGTTTTCTCAAAATGTGCGGGTTAATTTTGTAATTTTCGCACATGGCCCTTTTGAGTCACAATAAAGATTATGGTCTTTTGTCGACTTCGTTCTCCACTTCTCCGTTTAGTTTATAGACTCTTGTTTAATTGAAATGGATTGTGCGTTGGGTCAACTAGACAACTTTTCAAGTTTTCGACACTCTACAAAATTCTGTTAAATTGCTTCTAATTAACTAGTGTGGGGTCCATTCTATATTTATATGAAATACGTTCTTAAATTGCCAGCGGCTGTATGGGTAACTTTTCGTGACGACACAAAAGAGTTTTTCTCGACCTTCAACACTGAATGATTGTCATCAATTTGTGGGAGTATGATGATGATAACTAATTAGTTAATTGATAACGAGTGGGCAGCTCGATGAACTATTTTTCAGTAATCTTTGGTTTTCAAAATCGACAAAGACACTTTAGTGAAACTTGGGTGAATGATACAAAGGTAAAGAATGTATATTTTTTTAAAAGAAACACAGAGAAACACGATGTTACCTTGATGATAATTTTTATATTAACTCCAATATATTTTATTTATTAAATCTTATCTATCATATTTTATTTGTTGACATCAGAAATCACTCCAATCAATTAACTGCTTAAATTTTAAATCTTCCAACATTTCTCAATCTATTATCATGCTAAAATTGCGTCAATTCACACTTAAATTTTGTTTGTTGCCTATTATCATACCATTTACTTTTCAGACTCCATTCGAACACACACTCTCACACACACACATGGACTTCTGCAGCATCCTTGGCTGCTCCCATTTTGCTCTACATTTCCCAACTGAATCGAAGGCGCTCGCATGTCGTTGATATTTCGCTTCAGTTTGCACGATTTTCAATTCAAATGCTTTACTCGATATTACGTTTGCAGTTTTGGGGGAGGCGTTGATAGGGGAAACGTGAGATGAGGAGCTGAGCTGAGGAGAGGAGAGGGGAGGAGAGAAAAGGCTGGATGTATTGGGATAGCGAAACTTTTCGCATAAAATAACACAAGATAAATTGTTAATGCGTCTGTGGGGAAGCGATTAGCGGTAAATGTGCCGAGTTTATTTCGAGTTTTCAGTTTCAGCTTCGTCTGAGAGTTTTTCCTTTTTTTTTTGTATGTAGCACGCGGCCAATGCGGCGTATGCGCAATTTAAATAATATTCACAGAAGACCACAGTCGATTCGGTTATTCAGTTTGCCTGCCATTCTTGCTGCGAAAAATGTACAAAACAAAATTTCCGAGTTTGACCGGCAAACGGAAAATATATATTGAGCTTTTGGCCATGTTATTGGCAGTGCATTTACAGCTAAATAACGTATACGACAAGGGCACACCAAAGATGTATATATATTTGTATATTTATATATATGCTGATGTCTGACTGCAAAAAATTGTCTCAGTTACCATTGGCAATTTATTTTGCTTTATGTTGCCAGGAACTTTGTGTCTGGCTTAAGCTACGCTTCGAGCCAATTTTAAATTGGCCAAGTGCAGGACGCACACATTCAGTTCAGTTCAGTTCAGTTCAGTTGAGCTCAGTTCAGAGTTGAGAGTCGTGTGTCGAGTGTGTTCAGGTGTGCAATTGGCAAATGCAACTCCATTTCTGACGCAGCATCTGCAGCTGCAGCTCATGATAAATCGTTATTTATAATTTGTATTGTAATCGAAGGACGTTTCTTTAGTTTTTCCTTCTCTTTTTTATGTTTTTATTTTATTTTCTCTTTTTGCATGGAAATTGCTGCTCAAGTGGCAATCACAACTTGCCTCAACTGGATTGCAGAAATTGTTGCAATGAGTATTCAATTCGTATGTGCATGTGAAATATGCGAGTCCAAGAGTCCTCCGAGGCTTTCAAATTCATTTCAATGGCATATAAAACTTGTACTTTGGTCCTAATTCGATTGAGTATGTTATAAGTATTGAAAAGGGCATTGTATGGCAAATTCTATAATTCTATTTATGTGCTGGAGAGGTTTTAAGTTGAGATTGCCTATGATGCAAAGAGCTGAATTGCCGCAGTCTATGAATAAGTTTCTTTGCATCTTGCAGACTTGAACGGAATATAAATTCTATATTTAAGAGAATTCCGAAACATTTTATTTAAATACATAGTCAAGTTTAATATTATCAACATTATTGAGGGAGATTAAATTATTCACAATACTTCAGGAGGAATACTTGAGTTGATGAACTCTTTAGAATCTGTACAGATTACTATTCTCTTTAATGTTTAACTTATTTCTGTTACTGACATTATCCCTTAACAGCATTTCCGCTTTGGTGAGCTAACATTGTACTCAGTAACTCCTATATGCCACACCGGACCAAAGTCCAAACTTTACTTAATTATAATAACCATGGCATCTACATCGAATGCTGAGTGCGAAACCCTTCAAAATGTTGCAACAAATTTCGCCAGTGAATCCACAAATTATGCTAACAAAACTCGAAACTCAAACACACATGCACAAGGCCCTTTCCACTCCCTCTCCCTTCTTCCTTTCCCCTGCATCTTACGCGCTCCCTTTTTCATCTCCACTTTGCCCCTTTGTTTTTTACCTGTTGGCCAAAAATATCCATTTATTCGTAAATTACTGTAAATACCAAAACCGAAAAATAATTATTAGCAACATAAATTTCAAAACCAAAAATGCACAAATTTGTAATCCTCCCCTAAGGGGGTAAAGTGAGATAAGGGAGGGGGATGATGAAAGGGGTGAGCTAACCTAATTTGAAGAGCAAACATAATTTATGGATAATTACATATTTTACTGTTCGCACACACACACACACACACAAACACTCAGGGGAGAACTTTCATAGAGAGATTTTCATATTGTATGCGGGCATAATAATTTTGTTAGAGCCAAAAATGTTGCCATTGATGTTAATGAATATTGTTTGCGGCAACAGAATCTAAATACAAGAATTTAAAGCTACTTAAAGTGAAGTTGTGGCAGGTCAGAGGTTGTGGCATAAATAAATGCAACGATGCCACCGGCAGAAGAACGAAGAATAAGAAGATTAGGAGATGAAATGTAACGAAAAGAACAGCTAGAAAATGGCTGAAAGCTGTTGGCCAACTGTCAGCGAGGAGTGCAAGTGACAAGTCAGAACTCAATGCGGGAAGAGAGAGGGAGAGCGAGAGAGAGAGAGAGAGAAACCGGATGCATCTTGGCGGCAATGGAGGTCAACCCACCCATTGTTAGTGTATGGGTGTGTTGGCTGCGCTATTTAGCTTTTTAGTAGCTGCCTCTCCCTTCCTCTCACTCCCTCCTCTCATCTCTCACCCTCCGTCTCCTCTTTTTATGCCACACTGCGAACATATTGTGCATGCCGCTGCCACAGACTGTTGCATACTTTTGTGCACTCGACTGCGCCTGACTGACTGCGCCTCAAGTCAGTCATCCCCCTCTCCCCTCCCCGCACCCCACTCCCTTCTTGCCACATTGCTTCTTGCCACTTGCCACTGAGAAATTACCTAGCCAAAGTTGCGTAGCGAATCAGGCGTAAGGCAGACAAAGAAAAGTAGCTCCAAGTTAGCTGACAGATATTATTATTTATGCGGATCTCTGGGTCGCCAGGCTACCTTTCTCTCTCCCTCTCTTTCTCCCCTTTCTCCCTTTTCCCTCGCTATCTGCCTCTCACTTTCTTATACGGCTGGTTGAGTTTTTAAGCACAGAGTCGCGAAATGGAAACGCTCATTACTCATGCGAGTGCAACTTGGGCAAAACTTTCTAAAGCTAACTAGCTTGTTTTTTGCCCTCTTTCTCTACATAGTGTTGGAAAAGTCGTAAAGTAGTCAGGTAAGAGCTAAAACAGGGTATAATATTTTATAAAAATATATACAAATCTCAGAGGAAAACAATGCGCATAACTAATTATCATTTGAAGTAGCTTTAAATGAAATGTTGTGAACATTCCAAAACTTCCAAAATGTATTTAAATATGATAACGAATTTATAATTTTTCAATTTTTTTCAATATCAATCATAAATATACATGTTACTTAAGAAATAAGTTGAGCTACTAATAATTTACATTTTTTATGTTCTATTCTACAGAATGCTGTAAGCTTCTAATTATATATGTATAATATTATAATGTTATTTGTATTCATATATTTTTTTTAATGTGTTTGGGTTCTTCAAATGTGAAATTTGTTGTTAAAGTAAATAAGTTCAGTTGTATTTTATTTACTTTGAAATGCTGAAAAATATTAAAATTAAAAACAATATAAATTGACTACATACAAATTTGCTTAATGAAATTGGAATCAACACAGCAAATGGCCCGATTTAATATAATAGTTGATATATTTCATTAATAAATAATTAAGCCAATATTGTAGGCGCATTTAATATTTTATATGAGAAAGTTTCCTAGCCATATTCCTTTAAAATACGCAGATTCCAACGTCTTCCTTGCATTTTTTAAGAAGACCAAATAAGTATTAATAATGTGGTGTCCTTATTAATTTTTTCCTATTTATTTTCAAATCTTGTGCCATACACACTCGTTTACATATAAATATTAAAGAACATATCAAAAGAAATATGAAATTTATTATATCTTCTCAATGTCCAAAAATAAAAAATCATATTCAAACTGTTTTAGATCGCGGCCAATGTGGATAAATTGGGATAGTTTTGACCCAGAATGAGAACTGGAGGGCGTTTGAATTTTGGGAGCCTGTTGTGGGCAATCAAATAAATCACAAGCTCGCGTCTAATTAAACTTAAGCTGCGACCCTTAACACTTGAGCTGTTGGCATTGGTATTGCCGAGGGTTGGGAGATGAGAGGAGAGGAGAATAGAGGAAACGGGGATATTGGGAAGCTTGTTAAGCCGCGTGCCAGCGCACACATCAAGTCATTTGCATAAGGCGTTGCAAGTGCCGCACATGCCACGCCTACGAGACCCCGGCGAAAGATCAACTGGGGAGTCATTCCAGGGGAGAGGAACAAGTCGCAGCAACCCGACATGCCGACATCTGAATATGTCTATGCATATGAGCAAAGTTTGTGCCCAGGACCCATGCCAATGAGGCTCCTTCTCCCGCTTCTCCGCCATTCGCCATTCCCCTGTTGCTCCTTTGAGTAGTGGCAACTGTGTCACGAGCGCCTTTGTGTCGTGTGTGCCAATTAAAGTCTCGCCACGCCCCCAAAACACCAGGCGACACCAAATGGCACAAATTTAACTACCCGAAGAGGTTGTGCTCTAGTTTAATACGACAGAGCTTTTTAAATTGAATTAAAAGTGTTATTATTCTGAGCAGCTTTGGATTATTTCTGAATAAAATTCTATACTCTCACAATTAAAGTTAATGGATATAATAAATTAAAAAAACCACGCTTTTAAGCTGCCAAATTACTTGAAAACTTTAAAACCGAAACAATGTGAATGTGCTTGCAACAAATTTATACTTCAAGTGTTTTAGGTAATAAAGTCGAAGCCATCCATATTTGTTATTACATAAGAAGTTCTTTGTGCATTCTTTAATTACTAGAGAATAAAGCTGCTGGCTTTGATTTCCATGAAACTGTTAAACGTGCTTTGAGCTTTCAGGTGCTTTGAAAGCTGCTAGCAACAGTTCAGTAAAGCTAAAAGCTTTCGTGTGCTTTTAAAGATATTTTATTAAGTTTAAATGTGCTTCACACCATATAAAATTTAAAGTTCTGACGCTTGCTCTTTCATGGTCAGTTGCAAATTCACTGTCAGGTCTGTCAGCCCCGAGCCTGTTTCCCATTAAAGGGTATTCAAATACAAGATGTTCGCCTGCTGTTGCCGTTGCTGCTACTTACTATAATACTTTTGCGCGTTGTTGCCTTGTGTTGTGCGCATTATTAGCTGTCGTTTATTTTACACAAACAGCGAAGATGAAGAAACAGCTGCAGTGAGCGTGACTGAGAGAGAGGGAGAGATAGAGAGGAGAAGGGTGTAAGAGAAAGAGAGGGAGAGCAGCTCATGCTGCGTTAAAGTCCTTGTGCACAACAAATTTCTCTTGTCGTCGTTGGTTACGTTGCAAACAGGACTTGAGACTTCAGACTCCTCACACCTTTTCCCAGGGCCGTTGCATGTCGTTGTGCATATGCCAGGGCTGGAGGAACTGGGGTTACTTGCAGCCTGCCCCTTGCACCCTGCGCTCCTAATTCGGTTTCTGTCGACAGTCCTTGGCTTTGTTGTCATTTCAGTTGCCGTGACGCTACTTATCTCTGTGCATTTAAAGTCATTAGTTGCTGCCTTCGCAGCGGATCTTAAAGAAGCTGCAACAAAAGGGACCTCGCTGCAAACTTCAGTCTGTTTCGCCAGCAGCGAGAATTCAAACATGAAAATAAAAACTAAATAAAAGAAAAGTAAAAGCGAAGAGAGGGAAAAGAAAGTAGAAGTCGAGCCAAATAGCAAATATTTATCTAATGTCTGCTTGCAGTTTTTCTGGTGCGAGTGCTGTAAGCCAAGCCCCGAAGAAATGCACAACAAATAGCGGAAGACTGGAAGAGACTGGGGGCAAAGAGCGCTAATGAACTATGAAAAGGGCAGTTGAAAAGCAGAAATTGAGAAAACGGAAAATCATAGTTGAATATCAGAATTAAGGAATGGCGAAGGAACTTGTATTGCTTACTTTATTATTGCTGATTTAATTTATTTCGTAAATCTTGTTTTTAATTTTTAATTGTCTTATCATATTTCAGTTTAATAATAATATTTATAGATCAGAAGTGCATTTTATGTTAAATTAAGTTAATCAGACTTTTCGTTTAATTAAAAATAAATGAGATAATTATGATATTTGTTTATATCATTGTCTGTATTCTCCGTTTAATCTTTTATCTTCTTCATTTCAAGTCGATTTATAATATTATATTATGTTTTATTTCACCATTTAATTATCTTAGTATTTACTTAATTCTCTTTTCTTTTAAATTAGTTTGCATACCTTAAAATATATCTTGGCCCAGTATGCTGCTTAAATAATTGTATAAACAGGACTGAGCTTAGGATGCGGCGCGTGAGTCGCTCTCCGCATTCGAGTTGTGCTGCAAACACGCATCTGGGGCACGGACTGTTCCAAAGTGTGTGGCAATGCAACGAGGCGAGTGGCAGCAGCTGCCACGGCTGTTTCCAATCGAAAATGGAGGAGGAGAAGGAGGAATCGGAGGTGAGACAATGACAGCAAATGCTAATGCAACATTGCGTGGCAGCAACAGCAGCAGTTATGTGTGTGGCAAGTGGCAAGTGGCAAGTGGCAGTTGCAGTAGGAGTCTCATCGGTTGGTCAAGTAACTCGATTCTGCGGCTTGTTGCACATCGGACTATTTTGTAATTTATACGCGCATGTCGATGCCGTCGTAGTCCTTGTGGCAGCTTCCTTGTAATCGTGCAACCGCAACGAACAAAATCTGACAGGAAGCATTTTTGTGACAAGCGCACAAGTTTCACGCTTCAATGTGCAACGGCATGACAGACAGCCAGAGGGGCAGCAGGAGCAGAGAGGGAGGCAAAGAGGGGGAGAAGAGGAAAGAGTGCGACAGTTGTTTCAAGGGCCAAGCGTCAACAGCAAATGAAAATGGCTGTCTGACCTGTGGATGGAACGAGGGGGGAAAAGGGGGAGGAAAAACTCAACTGTTGGAAAATGAAATGAAAAGCACAATATGTTTTGGGATTTCTTTTTCGATTTTTATTTCTATTTTAGCGGAAAGTGGATGGAGCTTGACATTGATAGACACAAGGGTCACCTGTAAAGGCTAGAAGAAAAGGGAAAGAGAGGAAATAAATTGGGTTATTGAAGGAAAGAGGAATAATACAGTTATACTTGATAAAGCTAGAAATAAAGAGAAACTATAGAAAAAGACACAGGGATACTAAGAGTTACACTGAGAGAATGAGAGAGAAAAGAAATATCATGGAATTGACCTGTTATCAATTGAGGATTTATAGCGCTCTTCAAGAGAACATAAGTATTCTAGTCTTAGAAAGCGAGAAGATATTAACTACATTCAATTCCGAAATAATCTGCCAACACCTACAATAATTTGCTCAACTTTAAGATTCATTCAACTCTTCGTAAGCAACAGAAAATGCACTATAAGTTGTCATAATAAAATATGAAACATATGTTTACCTTCTCACAGACAACGGCAACGACAACAGTCACAGCCACAGCCACAGCCACCACAACAGAAGGAAGATTTCTTCCGGGAAGTTGAATCGTAGCCATAAAGAAACATAAATATGTTACGACCACACTACGGTGTTCATTGCTAAAGTTGTTTAAAGAGCTGAAGCCGCAAATGAATTTTTTACCTGAGGAAAAGAAACTTTGAACCATTTAAACTGGCGACAGTTTTCTTTGCTTTTCCATTTTCATTTCCATTTCCACATCCATTTCCATTTGGATTTGCATCGCGGGCCTCCTTCTGGTCGGAGGCAGCGGCTGCTTCAACTCTTGTTATTATTATTCAGTTACGCGCTGTTTATACACGCGAGATATTCATACATTCATGAATATATATGTATATATCTATATATGTATATATATAAAGCACGTACGTATTCGTATCTGCTTTTGGCGTTGTCCCAACACACACGACGCAGCACGAGAATTTGCATAAACACCAACAACAAAGAACATGGGAAGAGGGGGAAAAAAGAGGGGACAGGGAATAGCCACGAAAGGCATCCACAGATAGCACAGCAAACGCGACTTGGTTTACTTTTAAATTTGTATTATATGCATTTCCCAGCACCGTTTCCCTCTCCCTCTCCATTTCCATTTTTTTTTGTGTATGTTACATGTTTATAAAATTGTCTAAATTCCCACAAGTTGATTTAAACTTTCTGCTTTCTTCGCGTTCTGTAAGAGCCACCAAAAGTTGAGCCTTGCTTTTGTTAGTTGCCTTAGTTCCGTGGCTAAACTATACTCTATAGAGTACACCAGAAGTCGGCTGCAGTTTGTGACAAATCAATTAGAGAATTCAATATTAATTTATTACTCTCTTCTTTACTTTTCCTTTCCTGTTCTTAATGATCAAATGTTATTATATTCTTAAATGTATAGTGCATAATTTATTCGTTGTTTGCTGTTTTCCACATCACATATTTCTAGAGCTGCTTACTCTGTGGACTTTCGTTCGTTTGGTGCCACATCGCGTATACGTTATGCTTTTTACACAATTGTTATTGTTGTTGTTGGGTTGAGCTGAGCTGAGCTGAGTTGGATTCGGTTGGGTTGGGTTGGGATTCTGTCTTTTTAGAGCACTTGCCGGCATGCAGAAATGTTTTTCTTTTACACACGAGTGCTATATACTCGTATACTTGTAGTATCGGTCGGGGGATTGCGATGCCACAAGGAAATGCTAAAAATGCACTCAGGTATTGAAATCTGCCTGTGTGTGAGTGTGTGTATCTTTTTGTCTTGTCTTCCTTGTTTATTTATGCAACTGTGCCAGCGCATTCGGTTTTGCTTTTTGGGCATGGATTCCAGATAAGAGCCGGTTTTATGTAATGCTCTCGCACGAACATCAACATCTCATATACATACACATACATACAAAGAAATTGAAAGCGAAAATACTCTAAGATGAGCACAACAATTGAAGAATTGATAGCTTGCGAGAGCTAGAGAAGCTGTGCAATGAGGTGTGAATTTTATAAATATTAAAGTGATAAAGAAAGCATAAACGAGCCCAACGGAGCGTATGCTTAATATGTCTGAATCAAAACTAAATGAAATTTTTCTCAGTAGAGATATTTATTATGATATATCTTATAAAAATCATTTTCTTTAGATATTCATAAGCTGAGAATTGCTAAAAAATGTAATGACAATATGACTTTTACTTTTATAAGCAATTTTCAATATACTCTCAGTGAATATAGCATTACTTGGATTAAATGAATTGATATAATATACATATATAATAAGTATTTAAGTATAAAATAAAAATTCAAAGAAATCTGCTAAAAATATTCAAAAGGGTGATGAGCAGAAAGCATCTACAAATTGGAGGGAAAAAATATTTCTTTATAAAATGTTACTAGTCGTATACTTAATATGGAGCACAAATAATACAATCGTTAGTATTTGTGCTCAAATAATAATGTAAATAATAGAAAGTTAGAAGTCTTTCGCACAGTTCTTAACTTGATTCGCCTTCTCGACGTGTTCACATCTAATCCACTTACATCTAATTTATCCCAACTACGAGTATTGTTTAGTGGTTATGCTGTTCACTGACTGAACTTTCACTCTCCTTACTCACACTCACAAGCATTCAAATTCATTCACACTTGTATTCACACTCACACTCACTCACAGTCAGACTCACACTCATCGCTTTAACCAGTCAAGCACTTGACTCAAGTGTTTGCTCACTTTGCGGCCTCTCACACTCCCCACTCTCAACCGCTCTCTCAACCGCTCTCTCAGCCCCTCTCTCACCTATCTGCCTATCTCTCCATCTGCCTATCCGTGACTATCTCTCTCCACATTCCTACCCATGTCTGGCCTCTCTGCTTAGTTACCGTTTTGGGCTCTGCCTCTTACTCATGCTTTTTTTTCTTGTTGCGTTTAGGCCGTGGCTAAGTCCTCTCGGCATATGTTTCCCACGCCCTCTTGCTATGTTTTTGTTTGTTCTCGGCTTGTTCTTTTTTCCCTTCTTTTCTTTTGCATTTTCCCCCTTGTTTCCCCCCTTCTCCCGCCATTGTCTGACGCCTTTCACTCACTCACTTTATTTGCGCTCATGCATCATAAGGGTTTAATGGATTTGCTGCGGTCTCTGGAAGATCTCAGTACAGGTCTGCATCATTTCTCAGACAGCAGCCAGCAGCCAGCGCCACACCCACAAATTTCACACGCCCCTTTTTCTTTGTTTTGGCTTTGAGTTGCCCACACAATGATTATCATATTACGCACATTGCCAGGTCCCCTTGTCTGACGTCGGTTCTGTTTCTGGTGTTTATGACTTTATTTTGGCCACCTACCCAACAGTTAATACATTTTTATAGACTTGCCAAACTACTTTCTCCCACTCTCTGTCTCTGTCTCTGCCTCTGTCTCGCTCTCTCTAGTCCCAGAAGCACTTTACAGGTCTGTCATTCTATTAGCTTTTCGCGTGCTTTGTCATTGCCGTTAATAGACTTACTTTCCTACTTATTTTTTTTTGTTGGCTTAGGCAATTTTCTTGTTGTTGTTGTGGCGCCATTAAGACGTCGTTGTTGTCGTCCTTGCTGCGTGAGAGGCTCAGGTGTAAGTGGTGGCCATAAAAAAGTGAGCAACACTGCGTATACGCAATGCGTAAATCAAATTGAGCGAATAGTCGAAAAGTCTATAAAAACTACATAGCCCCGTATTTTGAGCTCAATTCTTGGCGAATGTCAATTTGGGAATAGTGAATATTGTATAAAATAAGTAAATATATTTAAATAGAACAATAATGTTTAAACTTTATAAATAATATTTAAATGTGAAGGAGAACAAATGAAAATGTACAATGACAATATTTCCTTTCTAAATATTAAATAATGATAATTAACTAATTTTTATCTAATTATATAAATTAATATTCAATACGCAAATATAATACATTTTTATACTGTACTTATTATTTACTAAAATTAGAATAGTTTACTTTCAAACTTAGAGCACAATTTTAAAGCACTTGACATTTGTTTAGCTTCCGTCAATGTTTGTCAGCAATATTTCTTGAATAAAATTCCAACAATTTATCAGAGCATTGTTGAATTTGCACTCGATTTGCAAGCTCAATTGGCCAGTGTACAATTTTTGAGTTTTTCATTTGCTTTGTGGGGAGTAAGGGAGAGGATAGAGTTCAGCCGCAGGCAGAGCTTTACTGGTTTAGTTTGCTCTCTCCCCTCAATAGGGCCTGACAGCATAACCAGATCCAGATCCAGTCTATGTGTATAGTTTGTAGCTGTCTTTAGCACACATCAAAAGCATTATTAACACGACGACAAGCACAGGGACAAACATGGTCTGAGGATAATAGAAAAGATGCCTGCGAGCAGGCTCAGCAAACCAAAACATGTGTCCTTGCTGCAAGACTAGTATACGAGTCTGTCTCTCTCTCTCTCTCTATACATATATATATGTGTGTGTGTATGGATATTTATGAGCCATGCTGCACACACACATAAGTTTACACACACTTCCTCATTGCCAGCAACATCAACTGCTTTTGGCGTGCATTAAGTGGCCTTAGACTGCCACACAAGGACATGCTTTTTGTGGTCTTTAAAATATTTTGTTTTCTTTTTTAGCACTCTCCCACAGTCTCTTTCCTTTTCCCCCTCCTATTTTGCATTTAAGGTGTCTGCACAGCGCATAAAATTTATATTAGTCTGGCTGCCTTTCTACTTCGCTGGCGAAATAATATTAAAAGCAATTGCTACAAGTTTCCACAGAATAAAATGAAAAAACATACTATTAAATTTAGTTTCGCGTTGGTGTTTTCGTTCTCTGATTTTCTGTACTCGGCTTGAAATCTTCTCCTCTGTCAGGGAATAAGCAGCTTAGCAACGAAATGTGTGAGCCGATTTTATGAACATCACACGCGACTGTTTCAGATAATTGAAAGCATTATCTAAGATTATGTATAAAAGTAGCTTAAAATTATATCATTTTTGCAAAGCGAAAAATTCTACATTTATTTTAAAATATCAGATATATTATATTTGTTTGAATAGAAATAAAATTGGAGAAATAATGAATAGGTTTGTTACAGTGAGCAGAATATTATTATTGATATGTATCTCTTCGTCTGTACAAACAGACAATCTCACTGACTAAATATAAAGATTAGTTTTAATTAAATACCAACGAATAATAAAAGGTTATTGGATGAAAACCACATATATACAGAAAATTATTTAAAATGACATTGATCTAAATTAAATACATATATTTTTTTAAAGTACAGTAGACTCGTAGTCAACTCGGAATCTGTCGATGAGTGATAAAATTGATATACCCTCTGCAAGAGCGAGCTGTGCAATTGAGCTTTGGACTTAAGATGTGCCACATAGACAATTTCTGTCTCATTCTCATTCTCTTTCTCCCTCTCTCTGTCTCGCTCTCTGGTATGCTGTCAAATTTGAAGTGCAACTTGTGAGTGTAAAGCAAAAAAGAATCAGGTTAACGAAGTTGCATCTGAGGGCAGCCATGAAAGTGTAGTGCGTATGGAATTGAAATCAACGAGTCATGAAATGTAGGTTACCCACACACACACACACACACACACACACTCACACACACACACACACACAAAGTATGCAACAATTTGCAAATCAAATGAAAATCTTACAATTAGTGCGATGTCTGAGAAATGCCGTGTGCTTTTTTTAAGGCTGCCAAACACCTTGGCAACTTCTGCTCGTTGTTAAATTGACTTGTTGTTTCAGTTGTCGTTGTCGTTGTTGTGGAGGCACTTGAAACTGTTGCAGGTTCGTTAGTGTTGCTTTGACACTTTTGTTCTGATCATCGCCGACTTCTGTCGCCGACTTTTCAAAGTTCGCAACGTCGCCAAGTTTTCTGTGAATCTGTGAGTCGAACAAGTTGCAGCTTGATGAGAAGAGAGGTAAGGAGGGAAGGAGCTTGCTGCATTCAAATTTAATAGCATTTTGATGAATATTGATTGATTGCTTTTGCCTTGAGGCAAATTAAAAGCAATTGCCGAACTGGCAGATCGACAAAGTTTACTCAGAAACTTTCGGTTGTTAAGTCTGATATACACACAACTTGCAGCTGAATTTGGTTGGTGAAAATCTTCGGGAAATAGTTGAATTTATTAAGCAAGAGTTGTTTAATATAATTAAAATCGACAAGAATTAACTTTCTTTGCGTCTCTTCAAAATTGTTGTACTCTTAAGATGTAGAATCTGTAAAGTAAGTATTTTAGCATTAAGTGCCAGGTCCGTTGACAGAGGAGATAGGGAGGGTGATGGTGTTGGTGTTGCAAGGCTGTTTGCCGGTTGCAGGACGCAATGCAAGTTGCAACCGGAAATGAGTAAACAAGCGTCAAATAGTAAAAACACAAGAGCACAGTCCGAGCAAGGAGCACAATGCTCGAACCAGACAGAGTGTCCTGCCGCTGCAGTTGTAGGTCCTTTCGAAAATATAAATAAATGAAACATTAAACAAAACGGCGACGACAACAATGGACAATGCCTTGGAGAGTGTGGAGTTTGGAGCTTGGAGTGTGGAGTGTGGCGCGTGCATAAGGACGAAAGATGGCGAAAAATGAGCGAAGACAACAACCGGATATCCGGGAACTTTATAAGGCAAGAGTACGCGCCACAAAGGACAACAAGACGACTCCCAGCGACAACGACAGCGACAGCGACAACGACGCCGCCGACGACAACGTAGTTTATTTTAACTTTTGATTTCCGTCCTCCATTTCTGGCCCTCCCACTCACCTCTCCCCACTCCCAGTCAGCTGCATTGTGAATGCATCCCAGTGCTGTTCCTCGAGTCCAAAAGTTGCGACCCAAGTTCTCGACAACATCTCCAAGACGACGCCCAGTGCTAGCATTAAAAATGAATTAAACTTGCGATGCTTCTCCCTGTTCCTCTGTTCCCACTCCCTTCCTTTGCTCCTGCACTTTTCGCTTACTCTCTGTTTCCCTTTCTGCCTGAGGAATTGCCGATGATATGCAACAGCGCAGAATTCAATTTACACCGCTCGAATGATAACTTTTGGGACTTGAAGGAAAACTTAAATCTGATATAGTCAGATTAAAACAGTTTATTACAAAAGACAATTTAATTAAAATAATTATTAAATACAACTATTCTTAAATATATATTTTGGATATTTCAGAAAAAACACAATCAAAGTAGTCCCTGCATTCGTTTGAAATATTCATTTATTTTACTCACATCGAATATCATGAAATTTAGTCACTTTTAAACACACTTCCAAACAAACCACACCTGACAATAACCATACCAAAAGTGAAAAATATAAAAAACAAATAAAAAAAAAATATAAAAAAGTACATATAATTTAAGAGAAAAGTGATGTTTTTATCTTAAGCACAAAGTGAAAATTTTTTATTTTTTGTAAAAAAGTCTATAAGGAAAAAAGGGAAATTAAAAAAAGAAGCAAAATAAAAGTACAAAAAAAAAATTAAAATCTAAAAAAAATATAAAAGTTACATATAAATAAATAAACCCAACATTAACATTAACAAATTAAAATAACATAACTAAAGAAAATAAGAACTACAACAACGAAAGAGTTTGAAACGACTTGATGGCTAAAATCGATTCTTTGTCTGAAGGAGCTGGTTTAACTACCGATTATCATTGGAACTATAATATAAATTGGATACTATATAAATTATAACCTGGATTATAATTAATTTGATTTTGACTTGGATTGTAAGTGAAAATAGTTAGGAATATATGGTATATTTAATTTAACTCACTTTCGTTGCAGTGATCTACTATTTACCGGACTTTAATATTCTGGATGACGGGAGTTTGGATGTCCCCATTATCCTCTCTCTATTTCAACTACATGGGCTTTGATCTTGAATTTGGTGATTTCGATATTGGATTACTTGGCATTTTGGTACGAAAGAATTTCAGCTAGAAGCCAGACGATTCGCAGGTTCTTCTGTTCACAAGAGGCATTTATGAAGATATAAAAGATAATATGCAGTTTAAGAAATTGATGCAGTTTACCAAGTATTTTAAAATTGTATGGTTTAACTTTGTCATTTGAGTTCGCACATTTGCTGTAAATTTTTTGTATTTTAAATATATTATTTGGAAATTTGTATACTATATGCCCTTAATGGTTGTTTTTTGGGGGGTTAAGAACTTTGGCGTTTTGCAGACACTTTAAAAACTACGAATGCTTGTTGGCGGCAATTCTATTTTTCCTGATTCCATAATTGGAATTGATTAATTGTTAATTAATCCATGTTTTTGAATGGAGAAATTTTGCTTGAATTAAATGCAAGCTCATTGTTTTGATAACTACATCCAGAAATAAATTTAAAATACAAATCAGTTTACCCAAGGTTTTCAAGTCTGTTCTTTACTTATATTAGAAAGACTCGTTCTCATTTCACTTTGTAAGGAACTCTTAAACTATACACAATACATAAGAATATTTTAAAAATACTGCAATGTGGACACCGGGGCTAATCTCATTTCACTCTGTCATAAATCCGAATATGATACATGTAGACTCGGAAGAAGATTACAACAATACCAATGAGATACCCCACAATACCAATGAGATACTCAACAGTAACAATGAGATACCCAATAAAGACTTAGATCAAAATATTTTCAGGTAAGTTCGGCAACATTAAATAACCTCATAGTGCTAACTCTCGATTGTTTCAGAACCCAACTTCTACTTCTCGATTATAAGCAATTCAAGGCGGCTCGAAACATTCAGCGATATTTTCGGGGCTGGAGAGTACGTCATATAAACCACAAACGGAAGAGGGCTGCAGTTATCATACAGAGAATATGGCGAAAACATTTAACAATACGCAATCTTGTGATTAAATTCCAGAATAGAACGCAGTATAAAGTTGTGAAGACATACAACTTGAGTTCTATCAAGATTCAGGCCCTTTTCCGTGGCTGGTGGTCCCGCAAATATGTCAACAATATGATCTATCTGAAGAATATTCAATTGAATGCCGTCGAGGATATTTTGCATTGTATGTCCTATGAGTTACATACTATCAAGCGCACTGAGAAGATACCGGGACTTTTATCGTTGCGTCAGGGAAAGTGAGTTCGTTTTTATACCCTGAATAGGTTTGGAGTCGTTCAATTTATTTTACCTCTGATTATTTACTCCCTGTTTACTTAATCAATGCAGGAGTTTTCTTATATCAGTTCTTCCTTCTAAACAGGTTATTTTCCTCCATTTGTTATACAATAGATTTACTTTCTCTTTTCATTCTAAATTCTTTTTTCTCCTTATCGTCAGTACTCATTTTCCTTGTATCTTCTCTTACCCATCGTTTTTTTTCACTCCCATTAGTTGCCTTCGTAAAGTGGAAGAATTGGTTTCGACTCTGACCTATCGATTGTACAATCGTTATGTGGAAACCAGATGGATTCATGCCAAAGCCAAAAGGGATAAACAACGTACAGTCTTCGCAAACTCCGTCCTTTACACCCCGGTGCCCTTTTATGGCAATGATGACATCAATATCTGCACTCCCCCGCCGTCTCCGAAGGGAGTCAAGACCTATAAAGGCCGTGAATGCGATGTCACACAAGCCTTTACGGCGGCCAAGAGATCTGCACAAGAACACAAAGTCAAGCAACCGAAACATAAGTATCGTGAGTACTACAACTAATAGAATCCATCATGACAATTTCAAATTGTTTTATCTTTTAAGGAAAACGCTATACAATGGAGACAGGTCTGCGCTGCAGACTCTTCTGCAAAGAGCTAGTCTACGGCATGAAGCATTGGAAGATCGGTGATGAGTATAAACTCAATATTCCAGATGACATATTCGATGGCAACTTGCAGGAATTTATCATGGATCTTAAGGGGTATCTAGAGGCCCTCCACTACGTTGAAAACTGTGATTGCCTTCGCGGCAAGACAAATCCGGATCCCCTAGCTCCTAATTTGTACTTGCAATAATTTGTGCTTTAATAAAAAACAGAAAAACCCAAATATGATTCATTTCTTGCTATGAGTAGAGTTGAAGAGGCTTTTGTTTGCAAATTAAAATATGTTAATCAGTTGGTAAACAATTCATATGTTGATAAATGCCTATAGTTCAATTTGAAAGTCAAGCTTGTAAGTCAAGTT
Organism: Drosophila suboccidentalis; assembly: GCA_037043435.1. NCBI lineage: Eukaryota > Metazoa > Arthropoda > Insecta > Diptera > Drosophilidae > Drosophila > Drosophila suboccidentalis. The sequence continues at coordinate 48,194 of JBAMBK010001993.1, read as the reverse complement.
TAGATTCAAGGTATAAAGATGAAACCAGATCCTAGGGCAACTTATTCAGTACCTGCTTCAATTTTAAGACTCCCAAATAAATATTCGATTTGCACTCACTGAACTTGCAAAGATTGTAAAGATGTTTGTCTGTTTTTATTCGAAAACGTCTGTCTTCTGGTTCATCTAATCAAAGCACATAAATAAGTTAAATCAATATTGGCAACAAATTAAATTTAATGATGTTTGTTGCTTGCAGCCAAAGTAAAGTAGCTCGCAAAATAAAGAAAGCATCGAAATGGGAGAAGAAATTGCTAACTCTGGTAAATATTTGCCAACTGACGCTAATGAACTTGAGCATACAAATAGGCAACATACCGATTCAGTTACTTCAGTTGAGGTCCCTTCATATTTCGTTAGCCAAAGTCAAGTCAAAATGATTTTCCCAATAGATTCAAGCAAATGCTTTTGATTAAAGAGTTTTCCACAAGAAAACTTGCTCACTTACAGATTTCTCTCATGTATTTTTTTCGCAACGAGTGAAACATGTTTACACAAAGAATTTTTGCTATTGATTGTGTGATTGCCATGAATGTGTGTGTGTGTGTGTGCGTGTGTGTGTGTGTAAGTTCGAATTTCCACATATGCTACAATGTGGCAAGAGAAGCACGTTTGGGCTCCATTGTGGCACACAAAAGTCAATAGTTCTGCTCTGATTTTGTGTCTCTTTCATTCTTTATTTTTGGTCGTTATTTGCAGAGGTTTCGTTTCTCAGAAGAGGGCTACTTGTCGTAACAAAAACTGAACACACAGTATCTGAATGTAGTAGGTTCAGATATATTATATATTTTTTGTATGTTATCATATATTTTGTCACAAATATAGTTTCACATTTTTAATTAAATATACTCATTATTTATAGTTTCAAATAAGAACTCATCAGATAAAGTAAGCTAAATACTATATTATATAATTAATTTTGATTAAATACATATTTTGATAATACTATCATACACACAGAAAAAGAACGAGTTTTTCTCGTCAGCACATGACAAATGATAAAACATGTTAATTAAGTGTAGCAAAAAACAAGAAAAATGCCAGTCATATAGAAAAAATAAAATAGAAACAGAATTAACCCAGATATGCAAATAAATTGTTGGAAAAACAAGTCCGAGACGCAAAAGTTGCACATTAACTTCCGCAGCTCATTAAGTCACTGTCAGTGGAATAGAGAGAGAAAGGAGGAGAGAAAGTGAAAGGGAGAGAAATGGCAGGGAGGGGTAGACATTGCCTAGTGAAAGCTAGCGGAAAATACTTGTATATAAAAATTTATGCGACGCCAACTGGACGAGAGTCCGCCCATCTACCGGCTTGGGATCTTCCTCCTCCTCTCTCCTCTGGAACTTCCTCTCGAAACCAAAGCCAGAGCCTTGCCAGACTATCGGAAAGTTCTGGCTGTGCGAAAACAAAAATAAAACATTCGGTGGCCCCCATGTAAATTATGAGGGCTCCAGCCCAACACAAAAAATACGTAAATTAGCAAAATAAAATAAAAATATCAGCACTTGGGGCGCCAGGGGTCAGCTGGGTGAGGTCCAGGAAAAAATGAGAGAATTGTTGTTGGACCCAACTCGGGCTACTCGCCTCGCTGTGGAAAGGTTAAATGAAAATGTCGACGCATTAATTGAAAATACCAGAATTTGTGTTTTTATTCTCCCAAAAAAATACGGAAAAATTACGTAAATGAAAAAGAAAAAGCCGCACATCCTTGGCCTAAAGTTTAATTAGGCCGTCTGCGTGCTTTGGCCTATATAAGAAATGCTTAAAATTTCGGTTAGCGTTAATGCTGTTGGCCTTGCGCCGTTGAAGGTCAGTTTTGGTTCAGGGATGTTGGCCATTTGAGTGTGGGACGTTGAATGTTTGACTGTTGGGTGTGGCCAAGCTAATTAGGGATCATTTTGTGGGCGTTGCTGTTTAATGAAATTTTAATAGGAGTTTAATTGAAACTCAGAACAAGCTTCAAATAATATGATACTACAAGAATTTAATATAATTGACAATTGTGAAAAGAATTATTTCAACAATTTTTGGGAGTGAAAAGCAATGGAAAAGCATTTTAAGAAATTGTTGAAACCATAAAAAGAACTTGTAATACTTGCATAGATCAAACAAATAGCTCTATTATACAGGTGTGCTACAGAAATCTCTTTCACTTGAAAAATTACATTAATTTCATACAAATTTAAGTCAAATTCAAGTGGAAGAGATTTCTGTAGCACACCTGATAAATAGAGCAAAGTATAAAACCATTTTGAATAATAAAACAAAGAAAACTGATTTTTATAAAAAAAAAATGACTAGCAGGGAATTACGTGTAAATAATACAAAAAGTATTTTAAAATTGAAAAATAAATTAATACAAAGCGGAAAAGACAGCAATACAACTCTATAATATTTATATATTTTTAATATACATTATTTTGAATTAATCAACCCATTTCATATAAATGAAATATTGACATTTCTGTGGTTAAAGGATAATATCATAAACAGAGACATACAGTCAGAGAAACTGAAGAGGGAAGTAATAATTAAAAGTAATTAAGTAAAAGTAAAATGACAAAAATTGCATTACTTACATGACTTGAGATTTATAAAGTTGTTTGTGCTGGAATTTAAGTTGTGGCTGGAAATGTTCAACTTGCACAGTTTATTCAACGGGTAATTGGACAGGCGAAAGCAAATTGTTTCAGACACGCAAGGAATTGCAGACTCAGCAGGATTGTAATGCAGTGCGGTGCAAGGAAATGCATTTAATTTTCAGTTGTTGTGGCCATAAGGAAAACCCACACACGCACAATTGCGAATACACTGGCGGCAATAATTAAACACACGCGCGACGACGATGACAAAACGACTGACAGCACCAATGGAATTTATGAAATATGCAATTCCCGACAACAGTAGCAATATCACTCATACGCCTCATATGCCGCAGTCTGAAGTACACAGCTCAGCGATTGTTGTTGTTGTCGTTTATTGTTGTTTTTGTTCTTGTTCTTGTTATTGTTATTGACGACGTGGCAACGGCAACGGCGACGGCGACGGCGAGCTCGTGCGACAGCCTGACTCGCTCTTGGGGTAGATCCAGTTCGTAGCGCGTTATCAATGAAACTGCTGAACTGCTGATTTTTCTCGTCATCGTCGCTAGCATCGCCCCAGAAAGGATATTCTTAGCCCGTCGTCGTCGTCGTCGTCGTCGTCGTGCGGCTCTCTCGGCACCTCGGCTCCACTTCGGCTGCCACTCGTTTCGGGCGGGCGACTCAACTTAACGAAGGCAGCAGCAGATGTGCTCCGAGTGTCAAGAAAGGGAAATTATTGTACGAAGCTCAGAGAGAGAGTGCGAAAAAGATAGAGAGCGCGCGTGAGAGAGGGAAATTTTAAGTACAATGCAATGGGTAAATTTACAACTGTTAACAGTTGTACTGCAACATTAGTTAATGGAGTTCTATGAATAATGAAGTATTTGCGCAATTATACATCAGACTAATAACCAATAATCTAAGAGTCTACAATTTAAACTATATATACATTTATTATTTATAATATAGTCTTGTCTATCATTAATATGATTTAATGGCTGAAAATGGCAAATTTTGCAATTGCACCTAAGGTAATAATAAGAATTAATTTTGTATTATAAAATAACAGATAAATAAATATAATTTTCTTATAACGACGTTTTTTCCTTGATCTGATTGAATGGCTACAATTATTTGTTTATTCATTTTAAGGGGACTTTCTTTTTCAGTTTGTCCCAAAACCACATACTGGGAAATTTTATTGGGAATTCATAGAGACGTTAACGGGTTTTAGATCAAAAGTTCATGAGTTTGGAATTTCCAAAATAGTTATGTAATTGTACCATAATTAAAAACAAATGTTTGTCATTTAAAAAAAATGTTATATATGTATATATAAAACTAATAACGAACAACTATAGCTTATACTAACTTTCAGCTGCCATACATAAGCTCCAATGTGTGCTTTAAGGCCGACCAATTACTTAACATTAGTAACAAGTGCTGCATTTAGCGTTTACGACCCGGGATAATTACTTAACTTATAATGTGACATGCAGTTAACACAATGCCATATTAACTATGGTCTTTCCCTTCCTCTCTCCCTCGTTCATCCTTCATTCATTGTTTTAGATAATCCGCAGCTCGTAAAAATACTGAACATCTTTTATAACGCGCCTTTGGTTGACGACGAGCAGCAGCTTTAATACGTTTAATATGATTATGAGTACTGTGGGAAGGGGAGCAGAGTATAAAAAGAGGACACACAATCTCCCTCTCTGCATGCAAATTAAAGCATAATTTATTAAGTCGTATGTGAGGGATTTGGCTCTGCTTTTACCTGTTACCTGACGACTGTCATAAAAATTCGCTTTTATTGTCGACGCGGCGTCTAAACCTCAAAATGAAATATGCATTTTGAATTGCGTTAGTCTCTCTCTTTTGGGCGGGATGTGATGTGTAAGGGAAAGAGAGTTCACATTTGTTTCTCATATACGTTCAACGTCCTGAAAACTCCAGCTTTAACTTGGCCAAGTTCATAAACAGTAAATGGAATAAAGACAAAACTTCTCCCAAGCGCCCCACATTTTCCACAAGTCAATTGAAATTTATTACACACAAGTACAACACATGCTAAATTCCCCCTTTTCCTGGTTTCCACCACTTTCAGCCTTCCCACAAATACTTCGAACCGGCAAGCTTGTTTATCTGAATAAATATTTGTATATTGTGTCTATTATGACTTCTTCCGTCTCTCTCTCTCTCATATTCTCCCTTTCCCTATAATAATTTAAAAACATTTCACGCTTCGCTTCGCCTGCCATCTGCATTAGTCGCAAAGTCACTTTCTAAAGAAACCAGGAGAAAGCAGGAAAGTAAATTTTATACGCAGTTCAGTTGGGAGAAGGGAAAGGGAAAATGAAGGACTGCATTATATAAATGTGAATAAAAATCCAAAATAAGCGTCCTTGATCTATGGACCAATGTTGGCGGTTGGCTTTAAATTCCACCGACTAATGGCCAATTATGATGGACAACAATTTATTTAGGCTTTTCCAACCTGTCACGTATTTTTCGCTTGTCTTCTATTTATAGCAAACAGTCAGCAACTTTTAAGCTAGCAAATTGTGCCTAAATCTATAAAGATTTGTTACTACTTTTATTAAAGAATATTTAAAAAGTAGTTCATTTTACAGCTCCGTCGAATTAAACATTGAAGGAACATAACTTTTCATAATTTTGATTACAAGGAAAACTTGATAGGTTTTACAATTACATATATATATTATATTACATAATAAATTATGATTTAAATTCGAATGATACATATTATTAATATTTTATTGATTTATATTCCATCGTTTTCAATTTTAATTTACCAAATTCAAACGTTTTTCAACTTGTTGATCACTTCCGTTAAGAATTAAGTTAAAACAACCATTTTTTCTCGACTCAACTGTACTGATGCACTCCAGGACAAATCCTCAATAATAACTCCAGAAGATTTCCAGTTATAAGAGCCTAATCCATTGGGCAAGAAATATGTATTTGTGATGGCGACTGAAAAAACAATTTCCAAGTCATAAGCAAAAGCAATGCATCATTTTTATGGCAAAAACTTTACAACTGCCGCAGCGATGAGTGTGCCCAGAGGCATCCACGGAGCACAACTCTGTTGCCACACACACACACGCACGCACACACACACGCACGCACACACGTTTGTGAGCTAAGCGAGCGCAGAGAGCACCCCAAAGGATATTAACAATAATCTAACCAAATTAACCCAAAGCACTAAAGTGTAAGTGACATTAAGTTAATTTTCGTGCGAGAACGAGCTCAAAGAGGATACAGCTGCAAAATAATCACAGTACATAGAGAGACACACAGAGAGACAGAGACAGAGAGAGAGAAAGCGAAGTGAGGGAAAAAGAGCAACAAAGTGAAAGAAAAGAAATAACGTTCGAGTTTTATTTTCTATTTTCTTTTTGTTGCCACAAAGTTGTTGCTGTTGTTGTTGTTGCCTGGATGTTGCAGCAACTGTGCAAAATTTCCCACGAGATCAATCAGCCACAGGCAAAAGAAGAAGAAGAAGCAGCAGCAGCAGCAGCTTGACTCTGCCTGCCATTGTTGTTGTGGTTGTTGCTGTTATTACTACTTTTTGCAACTTTTTCTTTTCCTTTTGTGTAACGTGAACGAGCGTCTGCTTTTGTTTTTGTATTGTCTATGAACCAACAGCAACAACAGCAACAGCAACAATAGCAACAACAACAGCAACAATAACATATTTTGCCTCAGTTTCAGCTTCAGCCTCAGCCTGAGCTTCTTTTCTTTTACTCATTTTTTCCACGCTTTTCTTATGCTCTTCTTTTTTTCTACACTTTTTTGTTTTACACCTTTTGGCATTGGCCTTTGCACTGAGCGCAGCTAATGAAGCGACGTTGATGATGCTGGAGTGGTGAGGGTAAAAGCAGAGAGAGAGACAGAGAAAGAGAGAGAGAGATAGAAAGCAAAAGTTGGAGTTGACAAAAGACAGGAAGAGTTGGTTATCTAGTATGGGTCGGGAACTGTATGGAAGTAGTACAGAGGCATCTGACCAAAGGGGAGTAGAGAGTGTGGAGAAAGAGACAGAAGATGAAAGAGAGTGTCAATGTAAATGAACTATCAATTTGTATAGTTATTGTTAAAAACAATAAAAATTGAATGCACATTCGAATAATATCAAATGCCTAAATCAAATCTCATCAAATAGAAAGGTAGCAAAGTCCCGAGATTATAAATATAAATAATATTAAATTATATTTAGTGTATTATGACACTTTCTCTGCCTCTGCCATCCGCACGAGACGCCTCTGAACAAAAAAATAATATAATAAAGAAGGAAAAAGTGTCATCAAGCCAAAATCCAAGTGAAGCAAGAAACTTTTGGCGTTCATCTCATTAACGGGCCGACACTTGAAGGACAATAATTGTCTCGCTGTGTATGTGTGTGTGTGTGTGTGTGAGCTCAAGTCAAAGAAATATGCCGTCAAATGGCACAGCACCCACTGTCATCCCCCCACCACGAGGAGACTCAACAAAGCCAGCTGATTGATTAATGGTTGTCAACGTCAGCGAAGGTGACAAGTGGCCAGCAAGTCGAACAGGGATTCGTGTCCTGGTAATCATCAAGAGCTGCCTACTAAATGATCTGCCAAATTGGATGTGGCCCCATAGACTGGGAAGTTGGGGTACTCACATTTTTTGAGTTGGGGGGTAGCCATTAGAAGTAGAAGTGTCAGGGAGAATGTTGTGCCCAAAAAGTGTATGCAATAAAATGTCAAAATGTCGCACGGCAAATGACATGAAAATTGTTTGAAATTGTCCTTAGGAAAAGCAGAGCTTTGCATTTTTCCGAGCATGCGGAAACATTTCATTTTGCGCCTCAGTTGTGTAAGAATTGAAAAGGAGGAGGAAAAGGGGTATGGAAAGTCTTGTATGGAATAGGTAAGCAAACAAAATGGAGTTTCTTGCACAACTTGCACTTCCGTCTACTTTTGCATTTCCGCAAAACGAAACGAGAACCAAAAGCCGAATTGGCCAAAACGAGTCCAATGCCGTCCATTGGAGTCCATTGGACTCTTTTGGAGTCCATTGCGGAAGTCCGCGTCGCAATTTTAATGCAATTTTTATGCGCTCGTTTTGGCTTCCTATTTTCGTATTTCCTCCATACACTTAATATACTTTATTTTCTTTATTTTTATTTTATTTTCCCTCATTTATTTGTAATGTATTTTTTGGTGGGTTCACTTTTTGCAGCCACTATATACGAGTGTATCCTGTCAGCGGATGTCCAAGGTATTGTGCTTGAAATGGTCCGTCATATCGAGTGCTACTCGTATGCAGCTTGTCTAGAAATTAGTTGTCTAATTTTTGAGCAAAGTTTTAGTTTTTAGTTTTCCTCCTGCCCCGCCCTCCATCGATAAAAGTCGGCTGAAAATTTGAGCATAAAACCATTTTACATGCTGCTAACCACAGGACAATGTTTGCAAACTAAGAGCAGCTCAAACTCCCTCCCACTCTCCCTCTCTCTCACACACCCCTTTGGCTGTTGTTGAAAACCAAGAAAATTCTATAAAAAGGCACAAAAGACGTCAGCAATGTCTACAACAGCTCAGCAGCAACTAAAACAGCAACAACAAAGGCATCAATAAACAGTGTAAAAGACAGTCGCCAGCGCCCAGGACATGAAGACAAAGGACGTGGGACGGAGGACAGAGGACACACGACACAGCACAACGAAGGAAACACTGAAAGGAGAAGGGTGGGAAGGGAAGGGAGAACGGACTTGAGGCCGGTCATAAAGCTTCCGGCCACAGCAGTGGCAGCTTTTGCTGGTCCTTCATATTTTTATCGGCCGAGCCTCAAGAGGCTTGAGGCAACGGGTTAAAAGGGCGTGGCAGTGGGCAGTCCCATGAGTGGAGAGTGGAGATTGGAGAGTGGTGAGTGGAGGGGGCAAAGAACATACGTCAAAGATGCTATATCGAGTGAAACAAACAAAGCTTCATCTTCTTCTTATTCTTATTCTTGCTCTTGTTCTTGTTCTGCGCGAGGAAAGGGAATTGGCAAACAATTTGAAAGTTGTGCGGTTACTTAAGCTCAGTATCCAGCAGCGGCTTCGCCTAACTGTTATTACCCCTAACAGTACCCTATCCCCTTTCCTTCCCTTACTCCCTCCCTCTCTTGCCCCTTTCGGTTCAATGGTTCACAGCAGCTGCCGTTGCACACAAACAAAGCGCCCCGGGCGGGATTTTAAAAAGCACTTACCAAAGCTACCAAGGGAGGAGCTTTGGCCAGGGTTGTCGAGGCGCCAACAGAGGTAAGGGGAACAAACATACGCATATGCTGGCAAATTTGCAAAATATTGACAGGCATTGGCAGCAGTCTTCCTCATCCTCATCCTCATTCCAACCGCAGTTCTCAACGCCATTCCATGCTGGGCTTAATTTAATAAATCAATATTTTATTAGCTGCAGCAGGGTTGTCAATCTGCGCGGCGAGGGGAGGCGACAAGTGATGGGTGAGGAGTGGAAGGGGATCAAACAGGCTGTTTATCTCATTGCAAAGGTGACAAATTCAATAAACAGCTGCTGGCAATTGAAACAACGCGCGGTGGATGGCAAGCCAAGTGAATGTGCTGCCAAGCTATCGATAAGTAATCAAATTATCGATAAGTGCAATTAACATATGGTTGAATCTGATGAAAGTAACCTGCAGCAGGGAAATATTGAAGGAACTGCTGCAAATAAAACAATGGGTCAATACAATCAATGGGTCAAAAAATAAAGTGAAGTTATCGATATACAGTCGAACTTCCATTAAATATTAATAATTTCTATAAAAAATGATTTATTTGACGTCATTAAATAATTCATATTTAGAAAAACATTGTTTAAAATTAACCTAATAATATTAATACCTTTTTGATGGGAATAACACAATTGCACGATAAGCGAGAAATTTCCCAAATGGGTTTTCCAATTCATTTGACAAATGTTTAAATGTCAAAATCTCAAATCTGTGAATAACATAGATTTATAAATAGACGAAATCCGCAATGAGGAAAAAAGTTATTCTGAGTATGGGACTGTAAGATTCCATATAAAAGCGATGGTGTCTTAATAAAAAGATCAGATCTCCTAAAGTCTTTGTAAGAAAATCAAGATTCATTCAGCTCTTCTCTTTTGCTACCGTCTTTGTGCTCAGTCTCTTGGCTCCGACCCGTTGTAAGTATTATCATAATCTCTAACATATTATATTATACAATTTCGAGTTGTTCATCTTAATATTTTCCATTTACTGGAAATCCAGTGGCCGAACCGGGAAGAATTGTTGTTGTTGCCAATGTGATACTTTGAGAACATTAAGAAACATATTTACAATACAAGTAAATACATAATAATCTCTTTGAATGTTACACAAATGTTTACACTGCAATAAATTTATTCAGTGCTGCATGCTCAAAATGTGCACATTAATTTTGTCTAGGACAGGACTCTGAGAGGCAGTTCCTCTTCCAGGCATCTCGCAAGTGTGTTCTCTAGATCTAGATGGATCACATTTCCAGGAGTATTTGTACTCTGACTTGACATGGACTTGTAGCCCGTCTCAAAATCATTTTAAAAATCGTTTTCTTATTATTTAGAGCGGAGCCCCTTGTTAATACTTAAATATGGTTACTCCTATCTCCTATCTTTCGAATATCAATTGCAACTGCAGCTAATAGTTATTATCCTGGGTATTTTCAGCTTTTGTGGCTTTGTTCATCTTCTTGCAGAGATCAAAAGCAAATGGAACACGTGTCCAAGCATAGCTGGTGGCTAAATCAAGCACACAAATAGTAGACGAGGTCAGTCACGCCCCCAGTTCCATTTCCACTTGCCACATTCCCTTTTCACAGGACTCGCACTCCTTACTCGTATATCCTTGCCAAGGCATCAACTGCGTGCAGTGCCTTCCAAATGCTTTTCAAATGCGGCGCCTGCAGCAAACGCATGGAATAAAAATACAGAAAAAGGAAATCTTCTTATATGTTGTAGTTGTTGTAGTTGTTGTTGTTGTTGTTGTTGTTGTTGTTGTTGTTGTTGCTGTTGCTGTTGCTTTACGCACTCAGCAGAAATGTTCAACTGACGCTGCTCCTTTCATTACTTATTTCTTTATGACGCTAATGTCCTTAATTCGTCAGTGTTAACCTAATTTCGAGTATTCGAGCCGTAGCAGGCAACAAACTTCAACGACAACGAGAACGACTGCGAATACGACATCGAGAACGAGGACGACAGGACGCAGGATGCAGGAAAATAGAAAGAATTATGCCAAGAAAGTTTTCTATTTTGTCGCAGCAAAAGTTTTGTGGCCAATGCGACGACGACGGCGACGGCGACGACGATTGTGTCACACACACACACACACACAGCGAAATTGTGAGGGGAGGGGTATTGGGGAGTAGAATTCTTTGCCTTCTGGTATCCTGGCCATGTCCTTTGTGTTTGTCTGCGCCTTACAGTCTCTGAGTTGTGCGCATTCCCAAAGGCTATATAAATCATAATAATTTTGCAATGTAGCAATAGCAATGGGCAAATGGGCAAAAGGAGCAGCGCCAGCCTCTCTGTCGCATATCCTTGTGGCATGTCCTTTATTTGCTACGTGTTGATGTCCTTTTGATGGCACTTCTTTTTGGCCGAACTGTAACCGAGCCCATACGACAGCCTCCAGGGCAACTGATGCCCACAAACCGCCAAGCGACCCTCGTTCTCTCTCACTCTCTCCCTCTCTTTCTATGTGCGTCTGTCCTGCATGTCCTTTTTGTGCTGCGTGCGAGCGTGCGTGCCGTCTTGTATTTGTAATTCCTGGCAGCATGTCCAGCATAAAAATATACTTAAGTGATTTCTCTTGATTCACTTACATAGATTTGGGTTACATTTCTTTTCTATTCTAGTCCTGCGAGTCGACGAGTCCTTGCCACAAACAACGCTGCAAATAAATAATCTTTATGATAGAATATGCCATCCCTTTGCCATACTTGGCCATCGCCATCGCCATCATTCTTGGCCCTTCATTTAATTTCGCTTAAAAGCGCCAAAAGTTAAGCTGTAATCATTTAAATGATTTATTCCTCTTGATTTTCATATCACGGATCGCCGCTTGTCATTTCCTTCTTTGGCGAGGATAAGGACAAGGAGGAGAAGGGAGCGTCATTTCCATTCCTTTTTCCATTCTCTGCCAGCATCTCCCTTGGGTCAGTCGAATTGTCATGGAAATAGGGGACATTCTCAATCATAATTTGTTGCTGTCACATTGATAATAGCAGATTTATATGCGTATCTTTTGCAAAAGGTGAAATTTTATGTTGATTTTGCGTATTTTGAATTCACTTTGGCATTGATTTAAGTTAAGTCAGGAGCTCAGAGGTTGGGAAAAGGTCCGCTTGAGCTTGTTAAACAATTTTGTGGGTGATTTATAACTTACTGTGGTAGACAAGATATTTTTAGTACATTTTCTTAAGGGATTCACATAGATTTTGCATTGTCTAGAAATATTTCGATTACAATTATAATTATTAACTCTATTTAAAATAAAAGTTTTTATTGTTAATTTTCTCAGTGTACTTAAATATGTTACATTTATTTTTAAATATTTCTAATACCTTTGTTTTTTATTTGTTAATCTTTTTTTAACTTTTGTTTATAAAGTAAGTTTTTTAGTTTGTTATAAATATTTTTCAGCTGTCGCACGCTGTACAAAAATTTCTCGAGTGGTTTCTGTACTTTTATTTCAATCTAAAGTCATTTATCAGCATTCTGTTTATTTACTTCATAAAACAAAATCGCAATTGCATTGCCAATATTTGAAATATGCAACAAATGCTGTAATTTAAAACCAAAGGCTGCCAGCAATTGCTGCAATTAATCCTTGACCTCAGAGAGCAAACCGAAGTCATTAGAAGATTTTTGCGCTGCATGGCAATTTTTTAATTGTTATTTACTTATTGTTCTGGCACTTGTTGTTATTGTTTTTTTGTTGTTTTTGTTGCAACAAATGCCCTGGGGGGCAGCTGAAGCAGAAGCGTTGAAAACAACGCTAATGACTAACTTTTGGCAAGGCAACAGCAAAAAAAATATTTCATAGCATACATTTCAGGGCTGTTTCTGTTGCAGTTGTTGCAGCTGCAGTTGTTGTTGTTGCTGTTGCTGTTGCTGTTGCTCGTAGTCGTCGAAAACACTCAAAACCCATTAGGCAACACTTTATGCTTAGTTTAAAGTTTGAGGGCACACAAAATACAAAAACAACAAAAGACAGCAAAAAAAATATCAGAATCGAGGTAACTGCGGGCCAACTAAATTTTGCATATTAACAGAGCAATGAGAGCGACAGAGAAAGAGAGAGAGAGAGAGATGTGAGATGGAGAGAGTCTTCTGTTTGTTGCAGTTCCTATAAAAACGTTGCTCAGCTTAACGAGAGACACACAATGCGCTGTCTACTTAACAGTTGGCGATGGGAGTTGCCGCAGGGCGTGGCAACTGCATTTAAAATGCAATTGCCGTACTCTGAGCACATACACACACACACAAGCACACACACACACACACTAACAACTGCACACACTTTGCAAATGAGTTGAGGCAGACACGCCCCTCAAACGGCCTACGCTCACGCCCAAAGTTATCCTCCAAGTTGTTAACTGCTCTGCATAGTGATAGGACAACAAAGGGAAAGGGAAAGGGGGAGAAGGAGGGAGGACAAGGGGTTGCAAGGCCGTAGGCGTTGCGTTTACATTGAAAATTACCCCACTTACTATGTTGACGAGGTCGTCACAGTGCTGAAGATGTACGTCTTAGCGACACAAACAACTCAGCACAGTGGGCAAAAACTTGAGATAAACTGCTGAGAAATTGATCGAAATTGATTAAAATTAATTGATTAACAAAGAAAACTCATGTCGAATTTGCTATTTGTTTTCGTTTGTTATTTAACATAACAAATTTCGATTCAGTCAATTGGCTGAATCATCTTTTTCTGATTTATCTTCTAATCATTATTCATCAATTTGCTACTATACGTTGAATACCATAATTACAGGTTAACATCACCTTTAAAGGATTTTTGTTGTATTTTTCTGTACGTTTATGTAAGTTGATCACTTAAAAATAGTTAAAGTCGAATCTATTATCTAGCTTGCAGATAAATTTAAAAATGGGATTTTATTACTTAACTCTATTTAGTATTTTGTAAAGCTTACGATCTTTATATCTACCTTAATCTTGTATTCTCTTTTGCTATAACTTCTCTATAAGTTCATATTACATAGTTAATTTCTTCTCGAATCTATAGCAATTGCTTCACTGTGCGCACAGTGGGCATTGCAGTGGGTTAAGCACTGACACCGCAACGCTTTTGTGGCTGCAGCGTATATTAACATAAATCGAATGTGACACCGGAGGGTGAGGAGAGGGAGAGGGAGAAGGAGAAGGAGGAGACGGAGGTGAAAGTGAGAGGAAGAGTCTCTGATGAGAACTCCTTTGACACTCGCAAATCACTCAACGCAAATGATAGATGATCCATCTCTACCATTTTCCCCGCTTCCCCGCAGGCTTACAAAGCGATGCAGCAGCAATTGCACACAAAGAGAGAGAGAGGGAGAGAGAGGGAGAGAGGGAGCCAAAAGGTCGGAACCCGCAGCGTCATTTAACGCAATAGCGCCAACTATAAATTTAAAATTAATTTTGAAGGCAACGACGAAGGCTGCACATCAGCGACGACGGCAGCTCATGCGAGACATTTCCGCTTACAAGCGGACAGGAGAGACAGAGAGGGAGAGAGAAGAGAGAGAGAGGAAAGCGGATGCAGAGGACACACACATGACACGCATTTTATTGCGCTTCACTCACATCAAAACTGACAGCAAACCTCGAGTTCGAGTTCGAGTTGGATTGGGAGTCTGGGTTTGGGTTCGGTATTTGGTTCGGGTTTGAGTTCGGGTTCGGGTTCGGGTACAGACAACTGGTAGCTGTTCTTTAACGCTTTGTTGTCTGTCATTACAAGTGCATAAATTATTGTAACCACATTTGCTGGCGTCAGTCGCATTGACGATGACGATGACGACGATTTCGACTCTGACTCTGACTGCGACTCTGCGGACAGACAGATGGAGTATCATCAACATGGCGACGGCGACGGCGATTGCAACAGTTGCTGCCTCTGTGCTGATGACATGACAAAATATTTTCCCAAGCGACTATCGTTCGACTCGCTGTCGCTCTGTCTTTCTCCCTTTCTCCCATTCTCCCTCCCTCTCTTCCTCATGCTGTCGCCACTGTCACCTTCGAAGCTCCAAAAGTTGCTTTTGACTTTGATGCCAAAGCCACACACATACACACCGACACACACACACACACATCAGTTACGCCCTTGCCATGTCACGCCCACTTTTGTCATGTTGCCTTATGACCTTTGTGCAATTGCATTCTGCGGCAATGTGTCGTCGATGTCAGCAGAGACGTCACATGTGTCCCTCCTCTCTCTCTCCATCTCTCTGTCACCCACTCTCTCTCTCCATCTCTCTCTCTGCACTGAACTGGCTGTCTCATGATGTGAGTTGTTCTTTTCCTTTGTTTTTGCTGCTCTTCTTCTCGTTTTTGTGCATTTCATTGTGGATTCTATCATTTTCTACTCCTATGCTTCAGCGATTTTTGGAATTTTCAATTTGTTCAGAAATTTTTGGACGTTCTCAACGAAAAGAAAGCGCATCAGCAGGAGAAGCAGAGTAAAGATTAGGGACAGTGTCTGTACTGGAATCAAAGAAAATGCTCTGTATGGAATTTTATCTTTTCATATTAAAACATAATTTAGAAGGGACAAATTTGTAATTGAAGATGAACAAAAATGCGAGGGAGGTGATATGAAAAGGAATTAAAAGGGATTTGTGGCTGGGATTTATTTTTTTGACAACTAAAATTATTGTGTAAATAAATAATATGACAAAGTCAACTTGTTTTTAGTACAATTGTCCACAAAAGTTTTTAAAGCAATTCGAATAATTTCTGTTTTCACTATAAAATAAAAAAGGGAGATTTTTACGAATTTCTGGATACTGCTTACAATTTTCTTAACAACCATGTTCTACTATACTCTATATAACGAATTAAGCTTTAATCTAATTCTAAAGCAACTTGAGTCAGTTACTATTTATAACTATTTCCAATCAGTTAACTTTCATATTTTATGGTTATTTAATTCAGTACATCAATCTATTTCCAACTCCAAATTATTTCAAGTTATCGAAACTCAATTACAATATGCCAAAAATTAACTTATTAGCCGAAAGTTTGGCTTAAATTTATGGCTGACCGCAGCCTAACATAAATATAAATTTGCCATTTTTATTTTAAGCCAAAACTTTTGACGTTTAATAGGGGAAAATGTGAAAGAAAAAAAGGGAGAGAGTGAGTGAGAGAGAGACAGCCGTTGACCTCTGTCAATAATAAAACGCTTGATAAATGCTTAGAAAATGTACGAAATATTTTACATGCGAATTAACGCAATAAATTTGATGCCAGAGATTTGGAAACAACAGAAACAACAACATTATCAAACAGAGAGAGAGAAACTTTGATTGCAAACCCCATTTGTGATTTATTTGTGCGCCAATTTAACAAATTGCCAGCCAACAAAAAGAAATAACATACGAAATTATGTGTACATATGTATATCTAAATATATATCGGAATATACATGTAGAGTATATGCTATATTGGTATTTATTTATGCGACGGGCTACTTAAGCCATTACCATAAGCAATCGTCTCGCACCACCCGAAAACCACCCACAAAACCACCCGAAACTCAGCCCTCAAGATGCTCTGCGCAAATAACTTGATTAAAAAACCGCAAAAACCTATTGAGGGCTCAATGCGTTGACCACACACACACACAAACAAACTGTCGGAGGGGTGATGGGGGGTGAAAGTATAATTGGCATGGGATTGGGGCCGAAGGGTTGCAGAAATACAGTGAGGGCCACATGTTATGGCCACCGCAATCCGATTCAATGTGTAATTTAACACGAAATGGGAAATGATTGCCGCTCTATATATGTGTGTGTATATGTGTGCGTGTGCGAGTGTGTGAGGTGACCAGTGCCTGAACCACACCTGAGGGCGTTAGCTGCTCTTGATGTAACCTGTGGGCGTGGTCTCTGTTTGGGCTCGTCTCTGTTTGCTTGCTGCGGTGTGGTGCGATGGGTCATGTGGTGTGGTGCGGTGTGGTGCGGTGTGCCTGAACACTTTCCTCACAGTTTATTGAAGCTGTTGGAATTAATGTGGCAAAATACTATAATCTACTCGGATTTGCCTTAGCGTACAAACATTCAAGAATCAGCCAAAGAAATCCGGTTTCTTACTTTCCTTTGACTAAGATTTAATTCGTTCTCAAATTATTTATTTATTAACTGAATCAATTAATTGGAGTAAGTGTATTAATTTCAACCCAACAATAATCATCAGAAACGTGTTTTGAAGTTGCTTAGGAACGACAAACTATTTTGCAGTGTTTTGTGTTATCAAGAAAATATATATATATAATATTTGAAGTAAATAAAATGTATCAGAAAATTAATAATATATTTTTATAAAGTTCTTTGTATTCGCACCCTTTTTGTGAATCGTTAAACACAAAATAATTCAATAATAATTTAAAAATAACAAAATGTGTTCGATTGATATAAAAATAATATAATTTTCTAATTAATACATTTTCTAGCAATATAACTTAGTAGTTAACTGTTGTAAGTTCTTACTTTAAACTAAAAATGGGGAGATATAATTTGATAATATCTCTCTCCATAGAAGCACAGTTAAAAGGTTAGCCACATTTCAGTTAAATTTCATCTTGCCATTTTAATTACTCGCCCTGGACTCCAATTGATTTATTGCGCTTAACTATGTGTATATCAAAGTCTTAGTTTTGTACTACGTGTAGTTCTTTACTCTCCGTCAACTACGAGTTATATTAACAATCAGCAGAGGACCCTGTGGAAATCTGTGCAAAAAGATGGCACATTTTCAGCAGACCTTTTCGATTAAAATGCGTTGCATACTTTTCAGCGCAGACTCGCACATTTGCATGAGGCGCAAAGGGAGGAGGAGGTGGACGCCGGAAGAGGAACCTGACAGACCTATAACCAACCCGAGGAGCATACAAATAATTAAGTTTTTTCTCTAACTTTTCTGCGAGTGTGTGTGTGTGTGTGTGTGTGTGTGTGTGTGTGTATAAGGTTGTCTCTGTAGTTGTGTCTGCTCCCTCGCCCTGTCACGTAACTTTACAATGGTAAAAACTTTCGCATTTTATGCGCTGTGCTCACGCTCTCACCTCCCTCTCCCTCTTTATCTCTCTCTCTCTCTTTCTCTCTCTGGATGATTGTCTCTGAACGGTGCATAAAATGTTTGTAAGTGACGTTGAAATTGAGACACTTGTCGCTTAATTGTTTTTCGAGTTCTGTTACCCAAAAAAAAATATAAGAAAGGATAAAAATAGAATAAAATAAAATACATTAAGGGAATATGTTGGCCTGGCTTCCATTTCAAGAGAGCACTGGGCTTGGGTACTTGATAGTTGGACTACCCCCCTCTCCCTCTCCCCCTCCTCTCCCCACCCCCGCTTAAGTATTTCTCTTGCTGTTTTTGTTGCCAGTTGGATAAATTGCACTTGGCAACCATTCTATGCGTGCTTGGGATTTGCCTTTGCATGCTTTTGGCCTGGTTCTGTTCTTGGTTTGTGTTTTTTTTTTTTCTTTGTTACCACTTTGCATGCCAGCCCGCTTTCTGGCAATGGGCGTGGCCCACCAATGCGTCCTGTGGCTGTAGATTATTTTAAGTAATTATCAAGCGATTTGCGCAGCGACTTAAGTGCTATCAACTCCAGTTTCTGGCGGCGACGGGGGAACTGCACAAGGGACATGGATGGCGTGTAAATCTTTCTGCATTAATTAAACATGGAAATTTAACTGTTAAGTGGCAAGTTAGCAAGTTACTTTCATAATGCGATTTTTTGCAGTTTTCAATTACACTAGGCGGAAGGGTTTGCCATTTCGTTTTTTAATGCTCAACTTTGTTTTTTGTTATACTTGCAATGCCAACGAAATTACAAAAAAATGTTGTATTATTTATATTATTTGTTGTATTCTATTTTTGCTCAGAAAATAAAATCACAATTAATTGAATAAATACAAAAATATGTGTACTTTTTCATGTTAATGAACTGTAACTGGAATTAATTACCCCAAAAGGACCAAAGCGTTGGATTGCTTGAGTTGAATGCCCCTTTGAGTGTATCTGCAATATGTGACCCAAATGTTACATCGACTAATTTCATTATGACAGAGAGCAATGAAGAAGACTCATGCGTTGCAAGCACTCGCTGCAAGGAGCACTCGTTGCGGCAATGCATTAAGGGACAAGGAAATGCCATCGGCATTGACTGAACTCTGCTTGCATGTCCTGTGCCAGGACGACAACTTTCTGAAATGTGAAATTTGCGGCCTTCTGCAAACATTTTATAATTTGCCGCACGGCGCAGCACATAAGTCAGCAAGTGAGGGGTGCAGCTGGGAGAGGGCAGATGTGGCAGGAGCAAGCACTTTGAGTTGCCATGTAAGCGAGTCCTGCAACATGACAAGGACATGGGACAACAGTCAGCATCAGCCAAGCCCGTCACTCAGCAGACAAGCCTCTCCACTCGACTCTCCCTATCTTCTCCAACTCTCTTCTCTCTATCTCTCTTTTCTCTCTCTCTCTCTCTGCGTAGCACTCGGACAAACCGCAAATGATTTTGCAGCTGACAGTTGTCTGTTGTCATTTGGGGAATTTAGTGTTAATTATGCTTGTAATAAGTTATACAACATGCACAAATACACACACACACATAAACACAACACACAATCACACATGTGAGGCACCATTTTAGATCTCTAAACTTCAATTTCGAAATCTGCTGTCGCATTGAAATTAAATTTTTCGTGCTCGTTTGAGTTTTATTCCTTTGTGAATGCTCATTATACAACACTATAAATTGTCTACGCTTTATTATCAAATTGACATCACAATTTTCAACTCAACTTGTCTCAAATAGTAGTTCATTAATATAATATTCTTACACTCCACTGAGTTTCTTCATCTGTTATTTCGTTTATAATTCTCGGCCTTTTCTCCAGTTTAAAAACTATTCATTTTGACTTACAAACAATTTCAGCTTCATAAAAATTAACTATATAGTATATTTATTATATTATATAATTATTTATAAATTTGTGTTTCTACATTTCTGTTATTAAAGCTGGCTATAACGATCTGCATTACATCTTTCAATAAAACAACCACAACATAATTAACTATCAATGTGTACTCGTGTGTGTGTGTGTGTGTGCGTGTTTCTGTATGTGTGTGTGTGTGCGTGTGTGTGCTGGGACAATAGACAAATATTTTGCATGATAATTATCAATTTGGAGTGCAGTCATCGTAGCTTTTGTTTGCAGCAATCATAAACGCCAGACAGTTTGTCAATTTCTTGGCCAGCACTTAAGTCCTTGCTCCTTCTTGGTCCTCAATGCTTAGTCCTGTTGCAGTTCCTGTTCCACTTTATAGTCGAGTCATTTGCAACTTGATGACTCAACCGGTTGCTGCTGTCTATTTGCGGTTATGTAACTCAAACTCAATTGCTACTGATATGTATGTAAGTGTGTGAGTGAGTGTGTGTGTGTGTGTGCGTGTCTGTCTGTCTGTCTGTCTGCACATGAATTTGGAAGCACTAAACGACTTCTTACCCCTTAGCCCCTTCCATTTACCCCTCTTCGCCCGCAATAAAGTCAATTTCAAACGTATTGATTTGAGAAACGTGAGTTGTCTGTCTGTCTGTCCGTCTGCCTGTAAGCAGCAACTTGGCTAAGACTCCAGCATGAAATTATGCAATGCAGAAATCTGCCTTTAATTAGGACAAAGTCTCGGTTACAAATCTTAGATATAATACCATGGAGCACATCTTCAATATGCCTTCAATGCAATTTGTAATTAACTTAACGTTTTCATCCTGTTAATTTATAAAGTGAATCGTACAGAAATGCAGCTGAATGTTTAGTATTTCTGTAACTTCATATTTCATTATTTAGCTGGGACAACGCATAAGATATAAAGATACATATTTATACAAAATAAAATATGCTAATAATTCTAATTAGATATCTAATACAACCTCTTAAAAATAGCTTAACACATTCAATAAAAATATATGATAATAACATGCACATTTATTATTTTAAGTTACTGTTTCTTCTTTTGAATTTAAATTGAATATGAAAATTAATTGACTTTCTTTCAAATCGTTAGTTTCAAAATGGTCTTTTATTATTTTAACACAATTTTTAATAGAAAAATTCAAAATATTTATTTTGAAAATGTATGAGATTATTCCTCTAATTATTCATAACATTTTCAAGAGATTCTTCTTTCTATGCATAATATTCATCTTAAAATTATATTCAACGTTTTTATTTCTTTGTCATAAATATTATACAATTTTTAAAATATTATATTCAGCTTACACATTTTATTTCAAATTCTTTGCAATGTTTAAAGCGCTCTCTCTTAGAATAGATGTTAGACACTGTTTGACACTAGATGTTAGACATTTCAGACTTTATAAATTGTTGTCCTCCACCAGACTACCTTGAAACTGACTACCGACCATAATCTTGTCACATACACACCTATAAGAATAAGTATGTTTCAGAGTCGTTATCAGATGCTCTCTCAGGTTGTTTACTTAATGTAAAGTTTTCAATATGCAAGCGTTTCTCCTTTCCCTTTCTCTGCTTTCGTACTTTCTGTACATTTCCCAGTGATTTTTTGTCGTCTTTACTTTGCCCAGGTGTTTTATGGACAAAAATATTTTCATACATAAAAGTTTTACGACAACGGCAACAATAAGAAGAACAACATCGCTACAATGTCGACTCGGCAGCATTTTGTGACTTATGGGTTAGTTTGCTCCAAGTTAAAGTATGCTCAATGTTGCACCAAGTAAACTGTGTAAATGACTGAAAAGTATAGACAAACCGAAAAAGCATGAACAGATATAGATCAAAGACTTTTCAACTGTTAATATTTGCAGGATTACACAACACTTTAGGTTTCTTTAATTTTAATTAACAGCTTGGATATTTCTAGAAATCGTGAGAGAGATAGAGTTTAAAAGAATAATTAAAGTTAAATTAACAAACTGTTTTTCAACAATACATTGACATACCAATCATTCGATCATTTGCTTAGGCTTTTGTAGTTTGTAAATTCGAAATTAATATAGTAAAAATG
This sequence comes from Drosophila suboccidentalis, assembly GCA_037043435.1. Classification (NCBI taxonomy): domain Eukaryota; kingdom Metazoa; phylum Arthropoda; class Insecta; order Diptera; family Drosophilidae; genus Drosophila; species Drosophila suboccidentalis. The sequence continues at coordinate 26,233 of JBAMBK010001993.1, read as the reverse complement.
AGGGCAAAGGAATTTTGGGGTTGGGGTAAAACAACGCACGAAATTATTAAGATATGCTACGCTTGGACAATCGAACACTTTGGTTTGTTAAGACATGTGAATTTGGCCAAGGGCCTCAAGTCACCAAAGTTTCCAAACAACGAAAGTAATCTACAATTTTGTTTGGAGCTATTTCCCGCGGAAGACGCGGAGGACACAGATGATGAAGTACTGAGAGTTCGTTTCCATACATTTTCCGATTCGCTGCAAAAGGGATATGTAAGAATTTATTTTCCAGGAAGTACGGTGGATATTACATTCCATACTGTCACATTCGGTAGTCCTTTGACATTATGCATCGCAAATTTCTTGAAAAACAAGATGAAAATCTCACATTGCACTGTGAGATCACTCTGATAGGAAATCGAATCGAAAAAACTGGACAGCACGGCAATTTCATCGAAATTCCCAGCTGTAAATTAGCCTGAGGACCTTGGCGTTCTTCTAAACGCACGGGAATTTGCAGATGTGAAAATCGTCACAGCCGACGGCCATAAAATTCCAGTTCATAAGAACATATTATCAGCTCGAAGCAAAGTCTTTGCGGCCATGTTCAAGCATCCAATGAAGGAAAATACTGAGAATTGTGTTGTCATTAGCGATTTTAATTTCGATGTGATCTCGGAACTGATTCGATTCATATATACGGGGGAAGCCCCCAGCTTGCAAAAGGTGAGCGAAGATCTTTTGGCGGCAGCTGACAAATATGAGCTGGACAGACTGAAGGCGATGTGTGTCAAGTCCATGAGCGACAATCTATCCAAAGAAACAGCACATATAGTGCTAAAGACAGCTGATCTGTACAACCTCAAGGATCTTAAATCCCAAGCAATTCAATTTATTCAAAGTAATATTCGCGATGTATGTGATACATTCAACATGAAAACTTTACTAAGCACTTTGATGGAACAATTGATCGTTGAATTAAAGCTAGACAGTGATTCATCGAGCAGCTCCAAAATTGTTGAATAATCGAGCAACATATATATACAACATCATATATATGGCCTGTATCTCCTAATGGTCAATGAGATGCACGATCTACCTGTATTGTTCAACTAAACAACAATCCACATTCAGTACATTTTTGAATTTCTCTTTGAATTTCTTTAATTGATCCATCCCTTGATAAATTTTGATTTTAAAGTCTTTCAATAAAAATTGTATAAATAGAGAGAGAGATAGATAGTGGCAAAGATGATGATTCTGTAGATTTAACAAATTAAGTAAATTTATAATTTGCGATTAATATAAAAATATAAATTAAATTGAAACAGAGAGAGTGCGATAACTAGCGAATTTTGCAACGCTGCTTGACCTTTAATTTAACAGCTATTCATTTAACAAATTGCACACTAAAAAGATGACATTTCTGCCGCTCGCTCCTTCCTCCCCCCAACTTCCCTTCCGTTCCACCCACATTTTTCTGGCTGTGTCGCCTCTCGCTTGTTAACTGAAACTAAACAGTACAAACACGGCTGTCAACAACTGTAACGTTTACCGCATGTTACCGCTGCGCAACGTCCTGTGCTGCATGACAGGACATGTTGTGGCTTCTCGGGCTAACACACACACACACACACACACACACGCACAGAGTGACAGAGAGCGAGACGCACAGAAAGAAAGAGAGGGAGAGAATGACAACTCATGCTCGGTTTCGTATGTTTGTTCCATCTGAGTGATAATGCATGTGTCCATATGGGTCGTTCCTAGCTGGGTTCGTTGGTCAGAGTCCTGCTCCTCCTCCTCAGTACATATCTCTTCGCTACCCAGACATTTGCTCCCAACGTTACTTAATTGTTGAAATGCATTTTAGATACGCTACTAGTTGCAGCCAAGGGGCCATTGAATTAGCCTGGTCCTAACTGCAACTGCCAAAGGAGAAAGCCAGGTGGAAAGCAGGTGAAAGGGAAGTGGAATTTTAGACTAAAGTTCATGAACATTGCACACAAAGCCAATTCCGACTGGGAAATGGAGTTGGTGCTTCTAGCTAGTGACTTTTCAATCAAGCAAATTGTTTGCCTTGTGTGGCAGCCCTGGAGCATAAAATCCTAGTGGCAGCCCTATTAAGCAAATGTTGATTATTGACAGAACTAACAGCAAATCTTTTAATTATAATGTATTTCTTCTTAATTTTTTTAATATTTTATCATAAGATTCTTAAATAATTCTTTAATATATAGAGTGGATATTACAATCAGTAAGTTTCCCTTTGGGTCTTAAGTTTCCCTTCCAATGTACTCCTGTGACACCTTTCATATGCCCCAATTTCTCCTATACCATCTTCCAATCATCGAAGTTGACCCACCGAATTCATAAATTAGACTTTGTGTGCATTTTCAACAATGTTTCGCCTCCCCTTCTCCCCGCTTGTCAGTTCTGCCGCATTGAGCACACAATTTATGATAGCAGAAATTTCCTATTGAACTCAGAAAAATAACAAAAAAGAAGTGAGGAAAATAAAAAAGAATTACAAAAAAGTCAAATATGTTTTGCCAAATTTCTGGACGATTATCAAAGCCGTGCACCACATGAGAATGTAGAGCACATTTCCATTACATTCATTTTTTATATTCTTCATTGAGGCCGGGCCATAAATTCAATAATTTATGAGTGCAAATTTGTTGCAGTTTGTGCGATAACAGCTGCTAGCAAATATTTTAAATAAATTTGCTCAAATTAAAGTCGAAATGAAAAAAATTAAATCATTGTCATTGGGCGGCAAAAAGTTTGACAAACGAATCGCAAGGCAACTGAATTATCACCTCAAAATATGTGTAATAAAGTCCCGAGGGGTCCCGACACAAAGCACACACACACACACACACACATACGAGTACAAAAGGCAAACATGAGATACAAAAAAGTAACATTAAAAAACGCAGACAGGGTTGCGTATGGCATATGGCAGCTGGCAGCTGGGGAACTGTCCTCAAACCCAGCCAGAGAGACCCAAGCCCCATTGGCAGCCCGTAACCAGACTCAAACAAAAGCCAATGCCAATGAAGTTATCAGCGTGTGCCAGACAGAGCTTGGGGAGCAGCCAAAAGCCGAGTAAACATAGAGACAAATAAATAAATTACATTTAGACGGTGAGAACCAGAGAAAGGGAGTGAGAAGAGGGAGGGAGAGAGTGAGAGGAGAAAGGGAGAAGTGAGAATGCCCTTAAAAAACCCAGCCTCCCTAGAGCATAGAAAGATAAAAACATAGTAAGCGAAATTAAACTTTATTTGTATTTTTATAACATTTTTCTAAATAGCTTAAAAATATATAAATATGTATTTTAAATATTCTGTTTTATTTTAGAAAATCAGAGAACACAGGCAAGTGAAAATATCCTAAATACCAATCTACGTCTTGTATGGTATTGCCATTGTTTTTAATTTATAATTATATTTAAATTTATGTTATACACAATAATCTATTAATTCTAAAATATAATATAATATTTAATATAAATATATTTTTCTAAATTCACAAATACTAAAAAATATTCCTAATCTAAACTGAAGTAATTGTTCAATTTTAAGCTATCCAGCAGTTTTCCTTCAAGTCAAAAGTTTTGAAAGAAAATATCTAAAAAATAATTATCAAATACATTGAGCAACATGGCCAAGCCGACCACAATTAAGGACGCCTTGGCCCGCTGGGAGGAAAAAACCAAGCAGGAGGCCATCACAGCTACAGAGATTGGACTGCAGTTTCAGTATCCGCCCATCGAGAAGATGGATGCGCAGCTAAGCACCCTGGTTGAGTGTCAGAAGCTGAGCTTGTCCTCGAACATGATTGAGAAGATTAGCGGCATTTCGGGCATGAAGAATCTACGTGTTCTCTGTTTGGCTCGCAATTATCTCAAGAATTTGAATGGCATTGAAACCTTGGGTGAAACTCTGGAGGAATTGTGGGTCAGCTATAATAATATCGAGAAAATTAAACAGATTGAATCGATGAAGGCTCTCAAGGTGCTCTACATTTCACAAAATGTCATCAAGGATTGGGCCGAGTTCATGCGCATTGGAGTTCCGCCGGGTCTCAGTGAGATCACCTTTACCGGGAATCCACTGAACGAGAACATGGATCCGGCCAACTTTCTGGCCGAGGCCATTCGGCGTTTGCCCAATCTTAAAAAACTGGATGGCGAGCCAATTATACGTTAGATTTTGAGTTCGGCTTGAATTGCAATTGAAAAATAAATGAAGCAACTGCAGAATGTTAGCCTCACCTCCATTGTAGGCTTGTCAGGGGCTACTGCCACGCCTACACAACAAAACGAGAATATGCCCCATGTACGAGGCATTTTAAATGTGTGTGTGTCGAGCACATTTTGTTTTATATTCTATTTCTTTTGCATTGCTGAACATCAGCATTGAGAGAATTTTCCAATTTCCATTGCGTTTCTGCTGATGAGCGCCATTGTTTAGTGCCCAACCTCAACAACGTTGTAGGTGAAAGGTTTTCGCCTTTGTTTTCCCATGTTTTTACCTTCCACATGCCACATGCCGCATGCCACCTGCCACCTGCCGCATTGCCCCTATACTTTGCGGTAGACAAGCTCAGAGATTCAGTTTTTGTCTAGCATTGTTTGCATATTTTTAACCTGCTCGAAAGTAATGAGCACAGATTTTAGCATACACAAATGTGGGCGTGGCATTTTAAAACTCTGTGTGCCTAAAAATGTGAGTTGTTCTCGCATTTATTGGAAATGTTCACCTGCCTTTCATTCCCGCCCCCAATCTGGCATACGCTTTGCAGTGGCAGCACATGTCGGCCAGCTAAAGTTCAATTTACCAACAGATACGAGAATGTATTTTTTATTTTTTTGTTCCACTGTTTGAATAGATTTAAATACCCTGTCGGGCATTGAAAGGCATCTCTGACCTCGCTCCGTTATCTATGTATGTCTATTGTCTACTACAAAAGCATGCAGACTCATCAGCGTTCCCTCTCTTGCTAGTTAATTTACTTTACTCTTCTTACATATTGCTGTAGGCTTACACTAGAATACTTACATGGACGGCACTACATCCATTTCGCTTTCTCACTCTCTTTTGATCTTGCTGGTACTCGTATTTAAGCTATTCTACTCTTCATACAACAGTCTGCGGGCAGAAATTAATAAGCAGGAGAGCGTGACCAATCACAGCAGCTTAGACAAACGGCTCTCTTGTCCAGCCCACTCTCTCGCTCTCTTTGGATCTTGCTCGTCTGCGCTCTTCTGCTCTGCTGACTGTACGCACACATTAATAAACGTCGCAGTGTAACCAATCACAGCAAATAGACGCCACTCTGTGCATCCCGCTCTCTCTCATTATTGATCATGCTGCGTTGCTTGTTTGTTTGCAGCTGTCTAAATATGTGCAAAGGGTATCTTTTAGTCGCTTTTAAAGTTATATTTCAATTCTATTTTGAAATACAAGTAACTCTCAGTTCTTCGATACGCATCCAAGAACTCAAAAACAATCGAAGGCACCATAAAAATATTAGGTCCATTGGCTCAGACAGTTTTTTCGGGTCGTTCTCTCGAATTGTCAGTCTGACAGTCTATGGCCAATAGAAGAGCATTTATTTGTTTTGTGCGCATAAATAATGAAAACACAGACAGAGCTTGGGACGGCGCCCTTCCCCCCGTAAAGGGCAGACAACAGACAACTTGGCAAACAATCCAAGCCAGTATAAATACATATGGAATTCATGTGAAATGAGGAATTTGTACAAGAGATAAAAATGTTGAACAAAATCATTAAGCAACCGATAGTTGCCGACATGAAGTTACCCTGTAGCTCGCTCTGCGATATTTTGAAATGTTAAATAGAAAGAAAAGCAGAATTGTAAAGAATCATTTATCCAAAAATATACAGTATTTTATAGTTTGTCAGAAATCTCAAAGTTTATATCGAGTCTTACGTCTAGACTACCCATTTTGTCTTGTTTTGAATTGATATTGCCTATGAAAATATCAAAGAAACTGTCAGACACAAAAGTTTAATGATTTCTTTATGCCTTTTTGGATTTATCTGTAAATTCACCAAATTTTGTTTTGCTATTATGTGCCAACTATTTGTATTCATTTAATAAAATATAATTAAACTGTTGTATCCAAAGAGAGGTAAATATAAATAGCCTTTGAATGGTTTGTGAATGACAGCTTCAAGAAAATGTAATTTTTGAAAGATAAATAATTATTTAAATTTAACTTTTGGTAAAATAAATCCGATAGAAGTACTACATTTAAATTAATATGAATTAATGCTCAAAAAATATAAGAATAATAATTTGAGAAGTTCAAATATTTACTCAGACAATGGAAAGGTGTGAACACAGCATGGCTTTAAAAATGTTGCCAATGGCAAAAGTAAATTCAGCTTATTTTTATCAAGTTTTTTGTATTCTACCTGTTCTAAACTTGAGCTCGGACTATGCCTGCTCTTATCATAGTTGAGGCATAAATCACGCGTTTAGTTGCCAAGTGGTTTTTAGAGTCCGTTTTGGCCGCTTTTGCTCTTAACTGTCGTTTGGACCCGTTTGGCCAAGAGCTGGATGGCCAACAGCACTGCAGCGAACGGGGGCAACCAACATATTTAGAATATATGGCAACACTTTGGCAGCACCAACACAATCCTTGACCGCAGCATGTGCAGACATGAAAAACAAAAAAGCAGAGCGAAAAAAATAAAAGAACCGAACCGAACACAAACACAGACGATTGCGCAACCACAGCGCAAAAACCACTTCAACTTGCACTGGGGATACTCTCGGTAAGTGTTGTTGTTGTTGTTGTAGTATGTAGTGTAGTGTAGTGTAGTGCAGTGTAGTGTACGGTTTTGCTGTTGTCACAGCCAGAGTTGCCAACAACAACCACATACACGCTTAAGAGTTGAGCAGGCGGTAAAACTGGTAGCGTGTATTTTTTATTTATAAGCTATTTTTGGCATTTGGCATTTTAGATTTGTGCAATAATATTTACAGTCGTTCATAGTGCTGGCACTCGCACGATAATAATCGATAGTTATCGATAAATAAGTGAAAAGAGTGAGAGAACAAGTTTACTACATTTCAACTTAAGCCTCTCTGACTGACTTTTGTGGCAGCTTGCGTATCTTTAAGATACTTTAAGCTGGCAGAAGACACGAGCTCACATCTTGTGCCTGTCAAAGACGCATAAATCTATTCAAAGACTTTACGAAAAATCCAGACAAATGCCAGAGATTACAAAAAGATTTCGGCCGCATGATGCATGGGCCTCAACTGGAGCGCGTGTTTGTCTCACTCTCTCTCTCTCGCTCTGTCTCTGTCTGTACATACACACACACACACACACATGCAAAACAATTAAAGCCTGATTAATAGTTGAAGGCAGACCAAACTCACATTTCTCGCTACCTTTCGCCAAGTTGCCAAGTCTCATTCCCTTTCCCTTTCTCTTTCCCTTTGTTCTTGCCTTTTACTTTGCCAACCCACTGACTGAGTTATGACTTTTGTTGCCTTCGTTTCGACTGTTTAGCATACTTTTGGGCACAAATATAATTTCTACTCTCTCTCTCACTCTCTCTGTCTCACTCTCGTTCTGACTCTCTCTCTCCCTCTCCCTTTATCTGTCGCTGTGGCATTTACGCCCGCGCATAAGTCAAATTGTTGTTAATTTCACAATGTTAAACCCTTTAAGCGTCGTACAGCAGAGACATAACATAAATTCATTTGCCCCACAGATCCCCCTCCCTTTCCCCGCTCGCCCTGGGCCAGCTCAGACCCTGGACAGACACCCAGATCCAAACCTTTTCCCCCAATGGGTTTTCATAATATAAATCATTAAATTTTAATGCTTCCCAGGAGATCAATGAACATGACCGCAAATTATACTGAAGCGTGCTTTCAGGCGCATAAAAGATTTCTATATCCGTCTCTGTTAGTCTCAATCTCTCCCTCTCTCTCTCTCTCTCTCGCTAGCTTTATTTATTTTTATTTTAAATGCATTTTATGTAGAGAAAACGCACACACGTATGCAAAGTGTTTGGATTTAAGTTGTAAAAGGGTTTATTTTTTTTTTGGTTGGGGGGCAGGTTTAATGCAGCTGCAAGCCGCAAAGTTCTCTCTGTGTGAAAATATATCTGTCTCTGTAAGTGTGTTTTTGTATGTGTGTTTTGTGTGTGTAATTGTGTGTGTGTGTGTGTGAAAGAGCCGCATGCTCTTCGGCAACTGTTAAAAAACAAACTGGACAACTGCTCTTTAAATGCAATCGTAAATTGTAATTCTTTTTCATTTTTCAAGCTAAAAACACGCTCTTTAAAATGAATGTAAACAGAGGCATGCTCGACTTATAGATAGCCTATAGATTGTGTTGAGATATTTGTATTATAAAAATTAATATTGGAATTTTACAAAGATTTTTGAATACAATTCTTTTTGGTTTATTTTTTACTATGTTTTTCACATATATAAAATATTAATTCTAACTGAACAATTTTTATTTTAAAAATTGTAATTGTTACGGTTCTTGGTAAACATGCACATATAATTTGTTAGCAAAATAGTAATTTATCAAAATAGTTAAGCGTCAATGCATCTTTTTTCCACCTTTTTAGTTTGTTCAAAGAATTAAAATAAAAATAAGGAACAAGTTCTTGACCAAAACACTTTTTTTGACTATTTCTATAAATAATATAAACATCACTATCAAATCTAAGTAAGTTTTACTTTGCTGCTAAAATTTTTATATAGATTTACTTAATATAAAATATGTTGCCCTGTTTACTTGAAAACAACACAAAATTTCGCATGTATTTTTAATACTTAATTGTTCTGAATAATATTTAAACAATAAACAAAGAGTTGATAAAGTTTGGCATGTTTTGGAAGAATAAAATGTTGCATAAACTGCACTTCCGTTGCCTTCAAGCGATGTAGTAGAACCTAAGATGCACCACCACCATCAACACCACCGCCAACTGCACCACAAGCTTCATCATGAGCAGTTGAATCACAAACCAAACGATGACTCCCATTCACACACACTCACACACGCACACACTTGTAGTAAATCAAAAAGTTTTCTAGTGCCAAATAGGGGCGTGAGGCATCAGGCGCAAGGGGGCGTGGCACGGGTACAAGTTGCACTTGTAGATACTCGTATTTCAAATGCTTTCGCTAGCCCTGCGACTACGTGCCACGCCCCACAATAGCTGGGTATTTGCCACTTCTCCACGTATTTGACATGAAATCATAAACAAGTTGTGCAAACCTCATTCTCAGTTCTCTGATCTCAACTCTCCACTCTCGGCACATAGAACTGCATTTTGCAACAGGAAGTCACACAGCTAAAAATGTATAAATTAAAATTTCGCTGGCAGCTGCAACCAAAAACGAAGCCAGCGACGAATTTTGCATACATTATAAATATTTCTTTGTCCCATTTTGTATATAGATTTTTGGGTACATCAACTGTTAGGAAATCTGATCAGAAATATTTTCGATGTGAACACAGCGAAAACTTAAAGAGAAGAATTTTAGTTTAATAGTCTGTCAACTGGTTCCGAATTTTAGTTATATTTTGGGATCGACCAACAGTTAATTAATTTGATCAGAAACCTTTTATAGATATAAAAGTTTGGACTTAGTCTAAGCTCTATGCACGTTTGGCATTTCATATAACTTCCGAAATTTGTATATTACAAATACTAAAAAAATCAAAAAAATTAAACAAACTTTAATCTATAGGGTATTTCTAAGTCAATCACTGCTTGGACACACTTCTATCTTATTTCCACTGAGCATTTATTTACTTTTTGTTAAGCTTAGAGTTCTTCCTGTTCCTCTTGTTCTCATGAGCACTTTTTCGTATTTAAATATTACAAATTGTGCTCCACAAAATTTTCATCATTTTATCCCCACCTTCCCCCCCGACCATCTTCCAACTCTTCCATGTGCTCACATTTACTGCATAACAGAAAACTTCCGACTCAAGTTAGCACCCGAGCACTTTGTATTTTGGCCTACATGGCGTATGTTTAATTTCCGGCATTGCGTATACGCCTCGTGCAACTCAATGGTGTCTAGCTAAATTTTAAGTCCTTGCTACAATAATTAATGCCATCTGATTAGTTGTGAGTAAAAAATGGCATTAGATCAAACAAACTGTCAACGTGATGATAAATTCATGTTGTAACTACTTCGATAGAGACGAAAGGATATACATAAGTATGGCAATATCTGTGTTTGCCTGACACAAAGTAAATAGAGCTCAAGAATGACAGACGAGAAGGAGAAGCAAAAGGAGAAGCTGTTGGAGAACTCAACTCACTCTTCTCGTCACGATTACCACACAAATCTCTAGCAATAACAATCTTTTGGGCTATCAAATTCAATTATGCATATATCCTTGCTAGCATCCTCGTGCAAACACACACAGAGAGATGGAGATGGAGATAGAGGTGGAGATAGAGAGAGAGCTTTGGTCGGCAGCTGTGCGCCATTTTGTTTGTTCATTCGCCTTGCGGCTCGCCTTTGTGATTAGTGGCAAGATGCTTGATTTGCTTGTCTAGGCGCAGAACCAAAACTAGACTTAAGGTCCTAAATATCCTTCTGCTGTTGATTTGCTCAGACATTCACTTAAGCAGTTTTCTTACCCTCTACCTTACCTCCAACTCTGCTGCTTTTGAGCTGCAATGGAGTGTGTCATAAGTAGTTGAGCCGACTATCGTGTTTAGTTATGGAATCTTGACTCAAACACTGGGAGTATTGTAGAAAAGTTTTATTCTAGCCTTATCTTAGTGTTGTCCAAATATTGTTTCAATTCAGAAAAAAACACTTAGTCAAAATAATTAGAGACTGTAAAAGATTTTCTACTACTTCTTAAACTACGGAATACAAAAAAAACATGAGATTTTTAGCTTGTTGCAACCTTACTTTGGTTTCTACACATTTTATTTTTAGGCTTGTTGCTTTTGTTACAAAGATACAAAGTTACAAAGATATTCGAAGCTTGCTAAATAATATATATAAAAATATATATTGTATACATTTTAATTGTAAAATAAATCTTTATAGTATTAATTGAGTGCAAGACAATTACAGTCAGAATGCTCTTAAGTTTCTGGTCATATTTTCCGTTTCATTTCCTTCCTTTCTCCCCCTTGGAACTGATCCGCTTTGAGCATTATTTTTAAATCTTTCCTTCATTCCCGCTTTCCATCATTTGGTAAACGCTTAACAAATTGTTTTTGCTTTTGTTTTGTTCTTCTTGTTTTATTGCTGGCTGCCCCCTTTTTTTATTGTTTTTTATTGGGCGCTTTGTCATCTGGTCAGCGGCCTCGCAACACTTCCTTGTGCAACGTCCTGTGGCAGCTGCCCCTGCTTCCCCTCCCTCCCTCCCTCCCCGGATCCATCCCCCTCGTCCTTGGTTCCCTTCGTTCGCTTCGTTGATGTGTAAATTAATGTCATTTTGGGGCGCGGCTTGTTGAGAGTTTTGGGTCAGTAGCTTTCTGTCATTCGCTTTTCTCATACTGATTGAATTTTTATTATGTTTCGCTTTTGGTTTTCGCGTTTGTTTTCCCAAATTGTTTTGCATACTTTGCCCGGGGCGAGAACGAACATCCGGATGTTAACCATAATTAAGGTGATTTTATGCATACTTTTTTCATTATTATCGTTATTTCAACTTCCGGTTGTTGCCTTAATTGATTTTAATTAATTTTGTATGCGTAAATTTTTATTTTTTGCCGGTTTTCTCTTATTTTTGTGTTTTTCTTTTTTTCAGATCTGTGGTAATTCCCTAAAAGTAGGCAGCACAATTTTTACTGTCTGTGTGTGTTATATTTTCATGTTAATTGCGAAAACTTTGCCCATTCGACGACAACAACAACAACAACAACAAAAACTAGTCAAGTACAATGAACAGTGCGAGTGCCACGCCCACACAGCAGCCCTCATTTATTGTTGTTGTGGTTCATGTTCTTGATGTTGTTGTTGTTTTGGAGCACTCGAAAAACAATGAAATGGAATTTGTATACTCAAGTTTTACTGTGCAGACACAACGAGCGAGCGAGAGTTGTACGTATTTAGTTGGCACAGCAGAGTTTCATTTGGTTAGCATAACAAAAGGGGGTAGATAGCTGAGAGGGGGCAAAGGATAAGAGGGGAGAGAGGGGTGTTGCCCAGAAGAACTTAATAACCCACTAACAAACACACTAATTTGCACTTGAGCCTAATAATGAGTGCGCTGACGAGTGTGCTACGAATGAGTTGCAGATACAAAGCATCAGAGATAGAGAGAGAGGAAAAGAGAGAAAGTTATACTAACTGGAAAACCTCGAGTGGCTGTTCTGGATGAGTTTAGGCCGCATCTGGACGCAGTTGTTGCTTCTCCATGTCTGTCTCGGTCTCAGTGTCTGTCTCAGTGTCTTGGCTAATTTCTAATTTGAATGCTGATTTATGCAGTTTGAATGGCATTGCTAATGTGCTCAGTCCTTAGAGAAGAGGCGGACCAGAAGTTTAGCAACAAGTGGTTTTATACAAGACATAGATTTGCTAACACCAAGAGTTAAGAGTTAAAAAAAAATAAAACCTTTAAGCAATTATTTAATTAAATCGAATAATCTCATACAAATTTATATTTATTTATTTATAATTGAAAGCATTAAGTATCATGCTTAGAACTGCAAACTATGTGTGTTATTTACTTTTCCAACTTTGACCTTTCAATTGAGCTCAAACCAGAAAATGAGCCTGCTAAATAAAGGATATTTGAGGAGCCTTGAGCGAATGCTATTCAAACTATTCCATCGTATATTCGTACCTTTTAAATTGCCTTTCAGGGGGCAAATTGCTTGGATTTTAAGCTTACCACAAAATTAAATGAAATTCAGTTGAGCAACGTTGAAGGTTAATCTCTGACTCTGACTCTGACTCGAGCTCTGGGCTTGGGTTCAGGTTCAGATTCAGGTTCTGGTTGGGATTCAGCTGCCTGCATTAAATGCCTGTTGAGAATAAAATAAAATAAAAATTATAACAAAAACGAAGCGAAAACCAGGTCAAGAATAGAGTCCTCTTCTTGCCCCTATCCCATCATCTTGGCATAATAAGCATAAGCCGTCAGGAATTAGTTGCATTTTCATCATTTTCATTTTCATTCTCCCTTTCTCCTCTACTCCCTCATTGCCCCTCAGTCGCCCTGTCGTTTCTTACGAATTTTTGAAATGAAATGAAAGCGAAATGTGTTTTGTGGTTTGGTTGAAAATGAAAAGGATACGACTCAGGTTCCTTTTTTGTGTTGCCACAAGATTTTCATGGATAAATGAGATGGTTTTTGTGGTCGCATGTCAAGGGCGATACTGACACTGAGATAAGGGATCCAAAGACCAGAGACCATGAAACTGGCAGCTGCTATTTAAAATCTGTATTTCATGATTCAAAATTCGAAGATATTCGGGAAAAAAATTGAAAAAACAAAACGAGTTATATGTTTAACAGGCATTCAAAATAACACTTCTCTCTTCACTCCACAACAATCTCAGGCAACGTTTAAGATACCTTAATACGGCTCTTCAAAGCAACAAAATTAACATTTTATAATAAATAGTTTCACACAACAATTTTGCATTGCCTTAGGCAACAGTTTAGTCAGTGAAACTATTTTAATGATAAATGTTCTCAACTCAATAGCCAAGTGCAATTAAAACTTTTAAGCTAGCCGAAAATGTTGCATGTTTGGCTTAGTGCTAGAGGTAAGTTATTTATTGGTCAAGGCAGAATCTCTGTTTAAATTTTCTATATTTACTTAATCACAATCTCACAAAACTCTACTTTGATGCACTAAATAATCAATTAGATTTACTTTTGTCCTACAAAGTGTTTACAATATGTACAAATATTATATTAAACTTGAAATTTTGAGAAATCAAAAAATCAAGAATAAAATATGTTGAGCCAAAAAGTATACAATTTATTTTAAGGAAATTTCGTAGACCATTATTGACAATTTAATTAATTAATTAAGAGCTCAGTTCACCTTAGCTGTTAATACTTTCTAGAGCCGAAGAGGATGCAACTACATAAACGATGGGACTTGTTACACAACGTGCGTGTGCTTTCTCCCATCCTCCCTCCCCTCCCACACCATCCACCTTCAACCTCCCCCTCTTCTATCAATGCGTGCGTGTGTGTGCAAATACTTTTGTACTTTGCACTGCAATTTAACAAATCGATTTGTTTTGCGTCGAATCGAATGCTGCCATTCGATTTTTATGGCTTTCAAAAAGCCAGCAGAGCAAATGACCCCGTTACGCACCCCCAACTTCACCAACTTCCCCAGTTTTCCCGCTTCCCCCTATGTGGTATGCAATGCAATAAAATGCGCAGTCGACAGGCGGCCTAGAGTGCACAGTTCAGGACATAAAAAATCGCTAAATGGCAATAATAAAGCCGACAGTGGCCATAAAAAAATACGATTTGAATTTTTATCTATTGTAGGTGAAATTTAAAATACACTGAAAATTAAAATAGCCTTAAAATCAAACTAAAATATTAATATTGAAAGAAATTACACCATAATATTCAACATTTGAAGTAATTAAAATATGATTAGAAAGTATACAAGAGTTAACTGCAAACATGTTTTATATTATAACTGCTTATGTATTAACAATATTAATATTACAATATTATTGGAATATTATTCATTTAACTAAAAATATATAAAATATTATGAATTTCGGTCACATGCTTTGTATGCATTCCACATATTATTTTTGTTTTGATCGTATGTGAAACCAAGTATATTCTTGCACATTTATGTGTCATTGTTTTCTTAATTGTAATGTGAAAAATAACAGTACCATCCAACAAAGTTGAATTAAGCTCAACTTTTCAGCAATATTTTCTAACTTAAAAAGTCTTATAAGTATTTAAAAAGTCCTCCACTTGTTCTGATTTCTGATTAACTGATAAGTGTGAAATAGAAATAGAAAATCGTCAGCAATTCACAAATCACTTTAGTTTGACTGAAGTCGCAAAGCGAACCACATAATGGAAATACCCGGTCAGATTTGGCTATTAAAAGTGCGTCGCTCTGTTTGCTCGTCGTATCTTTTTCACGGCTTTGGTGGCTAAAATTCACTTGTTGGTTGTGCCGTGTTCAATTGAAACTTGTCCAGGAACTTGTGCAGGAAGAGGCAGGTGAGAGAGATGTCTGTTGAAGAGACCAAAAAGCGTGAAGAGACCTGTCGTCGTTGTGTGAGCTGCAAATGAAAGCATTGCATACTTTTTGGCGTCGCCAAAAACACGTACATTGAAAGTTTACTAGACCCTCTCTGTCTCTCTTTCTTTTTGGTGCAGATCAAAAGGCATTAATGCGCAGGCATTACCTGGGCTGTACGTGGGGGATGAGGGTGCTGTCAAGGGTCTGGGACTGTTTGCACATTAGCGTCAGCCATTTTAAGCTAATTTCGCATGTGAAACAGGTAGAAACAGTTCCAGTTTCGTAGCCAACGACACGCGCAATTATTGCCCGGCCATTTTCGTGATTGCAACTGTATCTATGTGTGTGTGTACGTTTATATATGTATACATATATTTGTGTGTGCTTGTGTCAGTTGTGAACGTGGCTGGCATTTAGTTCGTTTGATCTAAACGCCGCGGCAATCAAACAAATTGAATTGAAATCGATTTTCGTGGTAATGCCTAAGTTGTGGAATTGCAGAATCATGTATGGTGCTAAAAGGGGAAAAGCGAAAGAGGGGAGTAGTAGTGGGACTCTGAAAATAGTTCAAATAGCGCTCGAGGAGCAACTGATTAGATGCTGCTTAGCTGCAGAGACAGACGCTGAGGGATAAATTCTTAAAAGACCTAAAAAGAGTAATTTTTATTTTTGAGCAATTTACAGTTTTTAAAATATATATTTATTATGAAGTTACTGCTAAGAAAACAATTTAAAATATTATTACAAAAAAAATCATGTTTCAAAATGTTAATAAAAGGATTAAATTTTTTTTTTTTTATTATAATCAACTTAAATAATATTAAATAAATAAAAAAATACAAATAAATTAATCAAACAAACTTCTCCAAAGTATAAAAATGTAGCTTTAAATTAAATATAAAACAAGCGGGAAAGACTATAGTCGAGCTCCCGACTTTAGGATACCCGTTAATTGTTTAAATAAATTTAAAATATTTTTTACTGTGTGGTTTTAGGCACTTACATTGCTTGAAACTTAAATCAGCCATTACCACCTTTCTATTTGTCCAATCTTGTTGCGTTTAAGTAAGATGAGAGCTTTAATTATTAGATAACGTTAATTACCAAAAAATACGTAATATTCTTAAAGCGATTTGTGGAGACGGGAAGGGGCGTGGCAACAATTTGAAACAAACTTGACCTGCGTGGAGCTTATAGAAGTCTGTGTGCCAAATTTGGTTGCTCTAGCTCTTATGGTCTCTGAGATCTAGATGCTTACACAGACGGCTGTTTATGCTGATCAAGAATATTTATATGTATAGGGTCGTAGATGCTTCCTTCTCCCTGTTACATACATTGCAACGAATACAATATCCCCTTTTACTTATTTTTTAAGTAACGGGTATACTATAATTACAGTATTTGTCCACCAAAAAATTAAAGTTTTGCATCCAATTTTAAATTATTATAAATTTCCAACAAATTTGTCAAAAAAAAAGTTTTAAATTTCAAATAAACATTTCTAGAGCTTTTCAACACACAAATATCATAAATATTATAAGAATAACAATTCAGTCGCAACTTTCGAGTGCCGCAAGGGACTCAAGTGTCTAACTTCGCCAACTTTCCCCAAAGTAAATATCATAATTATGTGAGATGAACTTTCATCAAGCTTGGCCTTTTTCCGCTGATTCCCATTGGAGATATTCTTGCCGCGATAATGACAGATGCAAAATGGGAATAAAATGAGGGAAAAGCAACAAAAATAAACTATGCTGAGAGATAAATACAAATACTCGTAGTTCCACGTGGCTGCCATTTCTGCTTGGCCCAAATACACAGCGTATTAATCAGCAGCTGGAAACGAAGCCAAGCAAATTAGTTGAAAGCAAATGCAAATCCGAGTGCGTAGAACAAGGAGGGGAGAGTGGGAGAGGCAGTGGGAGTGGGAATGGGTTGGCACAGTGGCACAGTTCACAGCTGACAAACAGGCAAACTGGCAAACTGACAGCTGACTTGCCTAATTAGAAGGCAAGTGTAATAAAAATATTACACATACGCCATGTATGTTTCACTTTTTAATTTACCAACTTTGGCTGCCGTTGCTTGCCACGTCTGTTTCTGTTGCATTTTCAATTGACACAACCAACTGCAAAACTAGAAAAGGAATAAAAAAAATAAACACACACACACACACACACTCACACACACTAATATCGTTGTTGCAGTTGTTGTAATGCGCATTCGAAATGAGCACACGCATATGGGAAGAATTGAGGGCACATTAATGCACAGATCCTGGGCGCGAACGAATGTTAATTTAGAGAGGCTGTAACCACTTACCACACCCCATAGAAATGCACATTGAAATGTGCATGCAAGTGGGGCCTGGGAATCAACCGCATGCCAGGATGCCACAGAAGTCCTGTGCATAAAAGCGAAAGCAGCAGCGCAACAAACATGCGAGCAGAAGACTACAAACTGACTCTGCCGTAGGTCCTCATCAACGCTGTAACTCTTTTCAAATAATAATTAACAATTTATTCCCCAAACAGAATACACAGCTCGCACACACATTGCAACACACACACATTCCAACACACACACACACAAATTCCAACACACACCAATTCACACCCGCAAACTGGCAATCTGAATGTGAATGACGTGCTGTCAACGTTAGTCATATCATTAGAGGCAACGTGTTGCTGACTTTTTGAGTTTAGACGGCCAACTGGGGGATTCACATGATGCACTGCCACCAAAAAAAGGGCAACAATTACAGGCCAACAAATTGCATGTAATGACAAATACTGACCATCGACTTAATCATGTAATTTCTGAATGTTGTTCGGTATGTGTCGACTATCTAACTGAGGGAAAAAGTGAAGAAAGAGGAAGGCAGAAAGGTAGAGAGCGTTGGAGTTGTTCAGAATATCATATGATAATATGAATCTATATTCTTCTGAGAGAATTCAAATACACTAATTGAGTGTAAATGACTTACTGGCCAATATTTAAAATGGATATTTCATCCCACCATATTAAGATTATTTACTTAACTTCAATTCCATATCTCTTCTCTTTTCAGTCAATTATTTTGTCGAGTGTAATTTCCACAAAAAAAAAAAAGAAAAAAGAATTATTAGCAGAGGCTGATGTTGTTGGCACTGTGTTCATCTTATTTTTCGCTGGGCTCAGTTCACATTTGTGTGTAGGCGCTCGAAAGTATGCAACTATATTTGTGTTTTTGCGGTTTGCTTTTATATTTGTGCAGTGCACACTCACTCACACCCACACCCACACACACACCCACACCCATGCACACACACAAACACACACACACACAGGGCCATTGAGCAGAGTCAGATGCATGTGCACAACATTCCACAGCATGTCAAGCGGAAGTGAGTGTCTTTCATTTTTGTTTGCCCTGTCCCCAGTCGACACATTTTACTGTACCTGCCACGCCCCCTTCTACCGCCGTCTCCTCCTCCCATACATATGTACATACATACATACGTCTTCTCATCGCTGGGCGCTTACTGTTAATTAAAAATGGGCGCCAAAGAACAGCAGCCAGCAGGCAATGGCAAATGAGAAGAAGCAGAGGCAGAAGCAGAAGTAGATGGAGAAGTAGATGGAGAAGATGTGAGAAATGCACGAAGTGTGTGGTGCGGGACAGGGGCAGATGCAGGGGCAGAAGATGAACGTATCGTATGAGTATTTTAATTAGTTTGCATAATTATGTGCGTTCTCCTCGCCTCACTCTGCATTCCTCAAACTCAAACTCATGTCTTTGAGAGCTGCCACAGAAATTTACAACAATTTCTTTAAGCTTTAACAACTTTCTGATACAAAATATACTCACTGTGTGTGTGTGCGTAAGTTTTCTTTTGCTAGCAAGGACATTGCGTTTTATGCATCGTCCTCTTTTGCTTCTTCAGGACATGCATTTTATTGTTCAGTTTATTGATGTTTGTCATATAATTTCTTTTTCTGTCTCCTTCTCCGCTTCATCTCTCTTTCTCTCTCTCTCTCTCTCTCTCACTCTCGCTGCCAAGTTTACTTTGCCAGTCCACACTCTTTTATAGCAGCTTTATGGACTTTGGCCCGACCTCCCATTTGCCCGCGTTGCCAACTACTCGGCATGCGTGCTCAATGGGGCATATGCATAACCTCGCTGCTCCGATACATTCTTACAGTTTTCGTATCTTATCCCCTCTCTCTCTCTCTCACTCTCTCTCTCTCTCTCTCTCTGTCTGTTTTTGCCTGCCTTCTCGTGCCTCCAAAGTGAAGGCAACAAATTGAATTTGAATAACGCGCCATAAAAAAACGATTTGATTCGCAGAGCGATGCGATTTGCGTTGTGTGGCAAACACAACGCAAGAATGTTGTGTGTTGTGTGTTACAAATATAGTATAGTTGAGTGCGAATAAGTGTTTATTGTTTATAAGTATCAAAACAAACACTCCTTTCTTTTGTTTCAATTATTGATTTAATTGCATTTCAAATATTTTATATCTATATATTCTATTTTTGATTATAAACAAGTATTTATATCTAATATTTTTTTAATAATAAAAAGTACATTTTTTATTCTCTCATAATTTTTTATATTCACTATTTGTGTACTTTTTAGTATAAGAAATATTTACTTTATATACATTCCAAAAATTTTTATTAATAACAACATTTTTATGCATTTTCCAATACATTATTTTTTCACAAACATACATGGCGATCAAATAAATTATTTATATTATTTTTAGAAATTCATAATCAATATTTGCGAGGGCTTCCTAACAAATAGGTGACTGTTTTTTTGTCTCTATCTGTTGCTTAAAATTCAAATTACCACAATAAATAAACGGGCTTAATTTTATATTAAGATTTAAAAATGAAATAATGTACTCAAAAGATTTAAATGTTAACAAATGTTTGATATTTAATAACACGAATTGTATGCTTCATTTCATATTCTGTGTATTAACAAAAAATTATGTAAATTTTAAAAAACATAAAAAGGCTGGGTATATTGAGCTGAAAGCATAGCATGCATTTATTTGCACACTCTTATTAAAAATGTTGATTACTACTGAAAACTGACGAGTGTTTGACAGGACAATATAAACAGTGAGAACTCCCATTTCTGACAAGGAACTAAATAAATAAAATAGTGTTGATGCTGAAATTATTTTGCGGTACTTATCAGTCAGCCTTCGTATATGATTAAATAAATTTTGCAATTTAAAGCTTATTTATAAATTAGCAATAAACGACAATTTTCAATGCACATTATAAAGGTCTGGGGCTAAATATGTCTAAAAATTCTATTGCCTTCAATTACACACAAACTGTCAAAGCAAACAATTGACAGCCCATTAAAATATTAAAAAAAAAAGAAAGCACAACAACACACAAAGGAAAAATAACAACAATAACAAAACTCATGAATACCTAAAAAAAAATAAAGCAGAAAAAACAAGCGCTTGAAATATTTGCAATTAACATTTTCAAACAGATTACGCAATCAAATGGGCATTAATTATGCACAGTCTGATAAATATTTATTTTTTTCTCGTTGCTGTTGTCGCCAGAGATAGAAAGAGAACCAGATATTTGCATATAGCGAGCAAATAGTTTAAAGAGAGGTGAAGAAATCTGTTTGTGTGTGCCACATAATTAATAGAGCATAAACAATGACATAAAAATCGATTAAACCAATCAATTGAAAGTGGATTAAAAACTAAACTAAAATTGCCAAGTATTTTTTTACTTACAGACATTAATGGGAGATAGAGAGATGACATTGAATTATTGAAAGTAAAGAGCTTTAAGTTACTCTTGTATTTTGTAGATTACACTTTTTAAGTAATAATTATGTGAATTCAAGTATTAACTTATATATTTGAAAACGTTTACCAAGTATCTTTTGAATATAGACCACAATATTCGTATCTAAAATATCTACATTTCTCAGTCCACATTTCAAATACTTGATTTCAACTCCCCTAAATAAGTCACTTGGAAACTATCCAAATATTTACCTCAAGTATGCAAAAATATTTTCACAATATTTGCAACAATTCAATTTGCCGCATTCTCAAACTCGAATTCTCTTTATGAGTATTATTCGTCGGGGGAATAATCAAGTGCTTAAAGTTGATTGCCTATTGTCAGCGCCAAGCAAATTGATGAAGAAACACCTGACTTTATACACCGTCATATTCATAGTCATAGTGAATGAATTTGTATGAATGATTCAAACGATCAATTGAATGCTTCGCCAATCGAACAAAATGAAAAATAATCAACAACAAAAAATAAGGAAAATATAATAGAAAAGTTTGTGGCGAAACAATTTCTTTACTTATTTGATTCCATCAGCTGCTTCGTTTTCATCAATCTGCTGACAATATTAAATGTATTGTCATTGCAACAATATAAGGGCGAATATGTGTGGGATAAAGTGGGCGTGGTCATGTTGTGTGCGTGCCTGACACTAAAATAGTCGCTATTGGAGCTCCTTTGATCTCGATGACGTTGTCAATGTTCATGATGTGCAATTTCTCAAGAAATTTGAGCATCATCAATTTTTTCTTATTTTGTTATCATGAAAAATTGTTCTTGTTGTGGTTGTTGCTTCTGTTGTAGCTTCCTTTGTATTGTTTGTATCTATTTGTCAATTTTGCTGTAAATATGTGGACATACAAATTTGTCACTTGCCAACGGCGTTGATAGCAGTAGCGCATGAATGAGCATAAATAATAAATATAAAATAATACATATATGTTGCAAATGTTTAAATGAGCTGCAAAAAATTTGGAAATAAAACTAGCCTTAAAAAAACAAAAAAAAAACAGATATTGAAAATAAAATTAAAGCACTTTTTTCAACAAAAATTTGATCAAAATTTCGTATAAAATCAATAAAATTTATTTGTAATTTCAACAATTTATAAATTTAATTTTACTTTCTAGTTACTTGGCAACTGCAAAGCCACAAGCAGCAGCAATAACGCCAACTGCCACGCCCACGCCCCCGCCACTTCAACTTGGCTAAGAACTTGCAGCACGCATAAAAGTATGCAACATGTTTGCAGTTTGTTGCAAAGGCAGCGCAGTCGCAGTCGCAGTCGCCGTCTTAGTCGGCGTTGGCGTTGACGTCAACGTCGTTTCGTTAACTGCGCGCAGAGTGAAGAAGTTGGCAGTTTTTAGTTTCACTTTCGGGCCCAAGTGAATTTACGAGTATGTGTATGTACGTGTGATTGTACATGGGTGTTGTTGTGCGTGTATGCAAGTGTGTGTGTGTGTGCCTTAAGGTGCACATAACATTTAAGTAATGGTTAAAAACTTTGACTGCCTTCCAAGGCAGCAGGTAGACTTAATTTGGCACGCATACTCGTATAACAACCGCTGTATGCAAAAGTTAAGCACACACACACACACACACCTTCCTTTGCACAACAATGTGCAAGTTGTGCAGGTTGAAAGTAGGCTGTGAGCTGTGGGCGTGGCCTAAGCTGCTCTGCTCGCAACTTTATTAGTTGGCCACCTTTTTGGCTTTGCTTAAAGCCTTGGGAATGAATGTGTTTCAGTTTTGTGCATCAAGTCAAGCGAGGCCACAGAATTCCCTTAATTATGAATCCCATCTTAAGACTGTAATCAATTTTCCTAGCATAGCCGCATACAATTTAAATATTTAATGCCCTACATTGCGGAGTCTTCAACTTTTTTAGCCCATCTACTCGTAATAAAGCAAACAAAAAAATAAGAAAAAATTAAGCACTTAATTCTTTGGCATTGAAGAAAACTCCCCCACCTATTCCACTTTCCCAACTTTCACAGCCAAAAATGAGGAAATGGGAAAATAAAATCATAGTCAAAATTTAATGAATGCAATTTGTAATAAAAATTGGTGGAGGCAAAAGTTGAAAAGTTTTTTGGTTCATTAATGAGCTCGGCCAGAAACAAAAGAAAGTCAAACTATTCATAGTCAATGAACAAGCAAATGGAGCTAATAAAATAAATGTACTTAAGACCTAGGGTTGCCACACTTTCAACTTATTTTTGGGTCAACTTAAAATATCGAAGTGCATCTTGTGTATTCTTTGTACCTAAAGAAAGTTGTTTATTAGCTAGAAAATTTACTGACTTTATCTTTATCTGTAATGCATCGAAAGATTGAATAAATGGTCACCCTAAGTTCACCCTAAAACTGATAAAGGGAGGTTAATAACTTTATATATATATAAATATGGGCACCCTAAAATAGTATTGCTGTAAATTCAAGAAAAAAAGCTCTAATTTGCACAACACCCTTAGTTAACCGAAGTGAAAGGGTAAATATGTATAATTTTTAAAGCTAAGAATCTTTTTGAAAATTATACGCCTAAAAATTCGCGGGTTACAAGATAACTCTCAAATACTCATAGATACGAAAGATACGAAAAGAAAATGTGTGAAATGCGAATTTAGAGTTGTTTCTTTGCTCCGCATTTTATTAGAATACAAAAAATTAAACCGAAAAAAAAAGGGGAATGTTACAAAGGAAGCAACTTTTGTTAGACTCGTAAAGCGTGTCCTGTGGCACATTCTCCATTCTTTTCTCTCGTCCTGACCCACACATACAGCTACAGATGGAGGGACACACTTCTCTTGTTCTTTTGCATGGCTTCATCTTGGTATTTTCTTCCCTGGCCTGCTCCCCTGCTCCCCATATCCCCGTTTTCTTTTTTACTGCTCCTTTCCGCTTTCCACGAATTAAATGGCATGAAATTAAAAGTTACAACGAAAATTTTTGTGCTGCATTTGCAGGAAAACGTGAGAAATTATAAGCACAAAAGCGCGGGAAGAACACCAAAAAGGAAGCGAATGAAAAAAATTGATGTTGAAAAAATTATGAAAGGGTGCGGAAAGTAAGAACGAGAGCAAGAGAGAAAGGGAGTAGAAGACAACATGCAAATCTGCTTAAATGTCCACGCAGGAATTGTAAGTCCTTTCTTTCTTGTCCTTTTACTCTTCCTTTTTCTGCTGCCTCTGCTCTTTTCTCTCTCTCCGCACATTCTCTGGCTTCCTTGAACGTTTCTTCTTTGTGCTTTTGTGAAGCACAAGTAAGTCGGTTTGTTTGTCTTTTAACTGTCCCCCCAAGTTCCCTTCCACTTCCCTCCCCTTTTCAGAATTACGAGTATTTTCTCAAGCTAGTGGGCAAAAAAAAAAAAAGATTATGAAGCAGCAAAATATATTTATGGCTTATTATTGTGAAATAATGGCCAACACAGAGCGGAATTGGTATGGGATTTGTTAGCCATCTGACGATTGAAGCCAGAGAAAATAAAAGTAAATAAATAGTTATTAAAGAGTAAAAACAAAACGTACAACAATTTATGTCACAAGTTGCGATATACATATATATTTTGTGTCGATTTTCTATTTTCTATGTTTTATTCTTTTGCTAAATCCTTTTGGCAACTAAACGATCGATGTTTGTATTTTTAGTAATATCCTGACGCTGTCCTTTTTCCTTCTTTTTGTATTGTTTTTGCTTTTGTCCATGCGAGACTCGAAATACATTTTTTCAATCATTTACTGATAGATTTTTCGTTGTGGTTTTATTGCCAGCTTCTGCTCGAATGAGCTGGACAGGCGTAGAGGCGTGGTAATACACACACACTCATACACACACACACTCATAGACACATATAAACGTAGTTCAAAAAGTGTTGTAAATATTTGTTTTACAACGTTGTTTGCACTTGGTGAAATTTGCAACCATTTTTTATGCGGCAAACTGACGTCGCTGAATTTGGGTTTTTGGCCTGGAAAATGGGTCTCGAACTGTATTTTGAATGTGAGCAGTGAGTAGTGGGTAGGGTGCAAAGGGGGAAGGGAGGAGCCCTTCTTTATTTATTTTCAGCAGCATTTTGACGTGGATTTAGTGAGAGCTATTTTGTTAGCCGTCTCACAAATATTTGATGAGCCAGTGCAGAACTCGAACGTTTTTAGAAATGTAATTGCACTGAAATGCATATGGAATATTTACGATTAAATAGCAGAAAGTTAAATTTGATCTTTGTGCCCTTTTTGATCCCGCTTTCCTTGGCTAATGGTTGCTGGGGCAATTTGATAATGCGGCAAGTCCACACAGTTTAATTGAGTTGTATTGCCATCAGGGGGATGTGGAGACGACGTCTTGGCCCTGGTCAAATGCTGTCAGCCATGCTGGCAACCGGCTAAAGCAACGTTTGCCAGCGCCTAATTGCATTTACGCTAATCCAATAGATTAAGACACAGCTGGAACTGAAGCTGGAGAAGCAACTGTAGAAACTCTTGCTGCAACCGACTGGCATCGAGTTGCCCTCCCTCTCTTCCCCTCTCTCTCTCTCTCTTTCGCTCTTGGCCCTGTAATGCAATGCAAAACAATAACAAAATTATGCTACACAGCAACTGACAAGCTGTCAGCTCACAACTCCCTTCAGCTTCCTTCGAACCTTGCGCTGTCGTCATAAATTTAATATTATTATTTACTCTTTTTCCCCTAGTTTAATTAGCTCAAGAAATAATATAAATTATGCATAAATTATTTTATTCAAATTTCCATAGGTTGCCACAACATTTTCATAGCCATTCCGCAGTGTAAGCCGCCATTTTGGCCAACTAATTATATTTGTTGACATGACATTTATTTGACTTGCATAAATTAGCCAATTAGTTGACTGTCGCAAATGAAGTTACCAAGCAATTCGCAGGTGTGAAAGCCAAATGAATGTACGTGTGTGCAAGTGCGTGTATATGTGTGTAAGTGTATATGTGTGCGACAACTCTTAGAACAGAAATCAAAAGCAGAAGTTGTTGGAAATCTGCAGAGCAAGTTGAATTCTCTCAGGCAGCGACAAGTTGGAGTTTGTTTTGAATAATTTGAAAATTCATTTTGAATTTATCTTCGGAATACGTTTTATATATAAATAAAATAAATTTTTTAGAGCCTAATCAGCTAATTATATTAATTTAAAAGCTAATAACT